>JAUIMY010000026.1:0-117825 GCA_033557855.1 Hydrochus callosus | reverse complement strand
GGTGGAAGCGGTGGCTCATCGGTGTGCACACCGGTGACATTAGGGACAGAATGTTGTCGCTCACCAGTCACTTTAGGAACAGTTTGATGCCATCGGTGAGAATCGGTGGCACTTTAGGAACGCATGGACAGTTCGTTGACGGAGAAAATTTTATTGGCAACAGCGATTTTTCTTTTGTCCGTGTTTCCGGCTGCACTTTTAGACATTGCCCTAGTTATGGCCCTAAGTGGAGTCGTCATTGCAGTGGGACTAAAAAATTTCAATATTAAACCAACGTTTTATCATGAGCAATTCGACTCACTTTCAGTAGCAGGCATTGATTCTAGGTTAGGATTCAACAAATGTCAATGGATTCAAAGATGAGAATTGTTGCGAAAATTTCGTCTGATAGGACAATCTATAGATTGGTTGACTATGAAATGAGAATGACAGATGTCATTTCTTTACTTTCTATTCGAAATTAGCCTTAATCATTCATTATTTCTTGAACATTTTGCCACTTATCGATTCATATTGACGTGCTTTAGCGATCTCTAAGTCTAATCAGTCTTTAAACAACTCATAATTAAAGGTTTCAGCCCAAAATGTCTACGAGTTATTGTGAATTGTCCTTTTTCATAGATGTCTTAAAGAGTAGAAGCAGAATTGTACCTAGTTAATGTGAAGAAGGAGCGCCATCTGTTTATCATCCCGAATACCTGGCAATATGGTTCATTTTGGCTGTGTTTAATTATATTGCTTTTATATCCCAAGGAATTTCATGCAACGTAAAAACAAAAAAAAATCGGTCCGAATGTTTCTATGTAGGTGTATGTGGGAACAACACGATAACGAAACAAACGCGTTATTGTTATCATAATTACGTACAGATTTCCGCAAATAATATTTTCTCCAATGGTCAATTGTTCGTGGAATGTCCATATCTGAAATAATCTCTCAACAATTTCAATTCTTAAATATTACATAAATATTAAGTACTTCAAAAAATAAATGAAAACTTCTGTACTTTTCTAATTTAAATATTTATTGCAAAGACTTCTCCAGGAGAAAACTTATTCGTGGCTTTTGTGCATAATAAACTTCACCCAACCCATCCATCCTTTTATCGTCCTGTAATTTTCCAAACTCATCACAATTAAAACTTCTTGCAGTTTACTGCGAATACAATCGCATCAAACAGAATTCCCAACAAATTGGCAATATTCTGAAATTAGAGAACTTTTTCCACTCTATAAATTCGAAGTTGGCCATCTTCGTTGTGCTACGAAGTAGGTGTTGTAGTGAAGTAGACGTTTTTTACAAGAACGATGGCGAATCAACAAATTCGAATTTTCCACAATAAGGCAAGATAAAAATTCATAAAAAAATTATGTGCAAGTTCTTCTAGTTAAAATATACCTACTAATAAAATTATTACAGCGTCCCAACATTCAGGAAATATTCAGAGTGGAAAGGGCAATTCTAAAAGTCTCAGGTTTTCACCCTGAAGACCAGTCAATCTTCGCCAAATTCAGATTACTCATGACCATCATTCTTTCATCCAGCCAGGTCGTCGTGATGATAATTCAACTCATCTTAGAACCTGACTTATCGAATATCATTGATCAGTTGTATTATTGTGCTACACAAGTTGCTTACATATGCAAGCTAATCAATTTTGCCTTCAACGCCAAAAATTACCACAAAATCGAACAATATACCAAGCGAGCGTGTTTTAATTCACAAAGCATTGAACAAGACGATTTAGTTGCTTCAACTGTGACAAGCTTCGTGAGGATGAGCACATTTTACAGGATGTTATGTGCAGCAGTCGTTCTGATGTACACTGCTTACCCCATAATGGACAGAACGTTGACATCTTTGCCTTTGAGTGGATGGTATCCGGTTGATATAAAAACCCATTATTGGGTAAGTAAGTTTTCCATTATTCACTTTAGACTAAATTTCTCAAACATAAATTACAATACACTCTTCAAAAATTTCGTTTTGAAGAGTAGGTATAATAATAAATAACTAATTACACATATTTTGGATTATATTCTAAAGGGTTAACGTCGTTAATATTTTAGATTATATACAGTTTTCAAATGAGTGTCCTAGCATTGAGTGCCAGCATGAATTCAACAATGGACACCTTAACTTCTGGTTTCATAACTATTGGTTCTATTCAAATGGACATCCTTTGTGATAACTTATCAAATTTAGACAAGACAAACAAAAAGGAAGGAAAGCAGAAAATCGACAACAAAATAGTCGAGAAACGGATATCAGATAATTGCGAATTTCAAAACGAAATTTTCAGGTGCGAATTACACTTCATTATTTATTAGTGTTCCAACAAATTATTTTTGCAGATACGTCCACATCTTGGAAAACACTTTCACTGCGGGAGTATTCTTTCAATTTTTGGCCAGCATTTTGGTAATTTGCATGACCGGTTTTCAAGTGATGCTGGTTTCTCCTAAGAGTGGGAAATTCATAACTCTACTCCTGTATTTTTCTTGTATGATGAGCCAAGTTATCATGTACTGTTGGTATGGGCATTCGATTTTCCTGAAGGTTCGTCTATTTGGGTTGTCTGCTTTTTATTGAAAGTAATTTGATACTTTTTTTAGAATTTAGAGTTTTATGTTTAGAGTATTTTATAGAGTATTTTTTAGAGTTCCAATATCACCAGAGCCTGCTACATGTCCGAATGGTACAAATTGAGCTTGGACAATCAAAAATCCTTAATCCTCATCATGGAAAGATCAAAAAAGCCCCTATTTGTAACAGCTGGAAAATTTTTCACCCTGTCCCTCTCAACTCTGACTTTGGTAAATTATTCTTCAGATCAATTCAGAAATAGGGTGATTAGGAACAATCCAACGTTTGATCATTTATTCCAGATATTGCGCTCGTCCTACTCGTATTTCGCTGTATTAAAGCAGCTTTACAACAAGAAAATGCATTGATTCGTCGTTTAGCTTTCTGCATAAATTAACACTCTTTTGATTTCTTGGCACTTGTGTGTTAGTCTGGGATGAGAAGTTGTGAGGATGGCTGAGGTGAGCATCTCGAGTATATCAAAAATTATTTTCGTAATTAGTGAATTCGTAAAAATAATTTTTACGTTGCAAGGTGATTTTTTGTAGAATATTTCCTTGGTTGACGTTTTGGACTTGGAAAAACGATTGCTCTCCTACGTTGGATTCTACCCGAATAAAAATGCCAAATATGGCAAAATTATGAGAATAATGTCTTATTGCTTCGCGACGACTCAAGCTTTCCTCATGCTCGTCCAAATTTTCCGCGAGAATGAAATCGGTGTTATGGTGGAAAGCAGCTACATCTTCATCACCCACGCAACTTTCTGCTTTAAACTTTTAACTTTTGATCTGCACTTGAGCAAAATTCTCGAGTTGGACGAATTCCTCAACGGTGATTTATTCTCATCTTTAGTCCGAGGAAATGAGGAAATCTTCTTCAAATCCATTGGCAGCTTCAGGAGTGTTGCTATGTTCTACCGGACACTATGCTCGATTTTCATGCTTTTCTTCGTCCTTTTTCCTATAATCGATGGAACCGGCGTCTTGCCATACAGGGCTTGGTACCCTTCCACCTTGGAAAACCATTGGTTGGGAATTTATTGCGTACAAGTGACCACAGTGGCTCTGAGCGCCTTCACCAATTCTTCCATTGATATTTTCATCATTGGTTGTTTCACAATCGTCTCCACTTTATTGGACATGTTGGGGAGAAATTTGGAGAAGATCGACCAAGGAATGGTGGATGCGCCGAAAAATTGGCTGAGGGTTGGCGTTGTGCAGCACGCGGCTTTATTCACTTTCACCGAGAAAATCCAAGAAGTGTTTTCTTTCACCGTGTTCGCCCAATTTTTGGCCAGCATTTCCGTGATATGTTTGGCCCTGTTCCAATGTTCAGTCGTCATGCCCAAGAGCATGGAGTTCGTAATGGTGGTCACCTATTTCAGTGTCATGGTGTTTCAGATTGCTATTTATTGCTGGTATGGGGAGAATATTAGAGAAATGGTGAATATTATGAAGAACCATCCAATAATAATAATATCCATTTCTTTTTCTAATTCCGATTTTTCCAGAGCACTTCAGTAGGAAGGAATTGTTACATGTGCAATTGGTATAATTTGGACCAGGCGTCCCTCAAATACGTCTTTATGATTATGGAGAGGGCTAAAAGGACGATGGATATGACAGCAGGAAATTTCATAATTATGTCGTTGGAAACGTTTGCTTTGGTGGGTAATATTTTTAGGGCGGTGGTTCGTGTTAGCAAAGACTACCATCTTTTGTATTAGTATTTCCTCGCAGATTTTAAGGTGATTTTTCCTGCAGATTTCAAGGTGGTTGACATTGTGATTTTCCTTGCAGATTTTAAGGTCGTCCTACTCTTACTTCACTTTGCTGCAACATCTGTATCACAAAAATTAGATGAATTACACTTGTTTGTTCACTTTACCCCAAAATAGCCTTACTTAGGTAAATTAGTGTAGTGATTATGTGTTATAATGTAATTCGTGAAAAATAATAAACCTAGTGGCAAATTAACCTGGAGTATCCTTTAGCTTACGGCCTCTATTCTTAGGATAAGTATACTTAAAACGGCATACGTGACGTTAAGTTACCTACTTAAGTGGATGAAACAATGGTATAATCTTGAATATTTATAATGTCAACATTTGACCTGCGACGGTTTAATTCCTTGTTTAAAATTCACCTGAATGTACGATCGATCTAAGTGGAGGATTACCCAATGTCCCTGAGAATCCTCGGAGCTTCAAGGCAAAAATTCGGGAGGAAAATGAGTGGAAATGATATCAATAATCGGTTTGTTGTATTTCGTGTTTGTGATGGTGTACTGTGAAGTGAGGAATGTGTTTGGATTTTTGAAGGGCCTCAGTTTGGGCGATGACAGTCCACTGGCTGTTCGTGAGTGACCATAATGATATTAACATTAACTAATTGCGAGGTAAGCGATCTGAAACTGTCTAAAGGTGAAGATGAGTCGGCACAACGCTTCCTCGTTTTCGGCGGAATTATGATGTGGAATAAATTACAACGCATCAATTTTTTCAGCGGATCACTTCCTGAGACGCGCTTAATTTTCGCGGAGACACTTTGCTGAAATTACGTAACGTAAAGACAAAACGAATTCCTGGTTGTGAATAGGCAGTTTGCGGCTGAACATTCGGACGATAAGCTTAGTCATTCCGTTTATGTGGTACCATGGCGCTTCTAATTGGCAATAGTACTTGCGGAAAATTATTTTCTTTTTGCGGATTGCAATGAATTAATTACAGTTCGGTATCTTTGCGTGACTAGAACGAAAACACGTTTTATTTTCGAATTGAACTTGCTTGGTCAAGGATTTCATTGTTTTCAGATGATTGTTTCGCGAGTAAAAATCGGGGTCTAAGTGCCTTGCTATGGTTTTTCGTATGATTTCATTGTGATTAAAATGGGAGCGAGGGAGTCGGAAAAACGCGACCTTTATGCAGTTGGTCGTGCGTAAAGCAATTGTAGAGAATTATTTATGCAATTGGATGGTGAAACTGCAGGGTGCAAGAAGCGAGAGAGATTACTTTAGGATCACAAGAAGGGTGGACGTCATTGGGAAATCCAATTGCTTCGATCTAGTCAAGGGAAAAACGTATTTTTAAAGCTAAACGTTTGTTTTGAGTGAAAACCATGTTTTGGGTTTGTTGAAATTCCCGAAAGGAATTTGTTTTGATGCGACGAAATTCCCAAAAGGAATTTGTTTCGACTGCGGTAGATTTCCAAAAGGGAATTTTTCGACTGCGATGAAATTGCCGAAAGGAATTTGTTTACACTCCGATAAAAACAGATTTGTTGTGAGTCCGATTAGATTCCCCAAACGCACAGCTCAACTCTTCCGTGAATGCCAAAAGCTAATCTTATCGCCAAACTAATGCAATTCATCAGTTTGGAGTGCGCAAAGTCCAGGGAGAAAGTGAAAAAATGCCATTTAGATAAGCAGGAGGGTATTTGCGAGGCCAATTTTCACATTTGGAGCGTGTTTTTTTTAGGAAAATAAACATTTATTCACTACACGGAGTACAAACTGAAGTACAAGTCATTTTGTGCTGGTAATTCCAAGGGAATTAGTGCGACTGGCGCAAAAATTGGTCCGCGGTGGTATTTGCGGGAGACAAGAGGAGAGAATGTGCTTCGCCTTAAAAATAAAAACCACGACCCATTTTTGCACCGCTCCTAGTCATTTGGCTTTGAGTCAAATGTCAGGAACTATTATGATTTCAGCTACGCTACGGTTGGTTCACTGGAAATAAACTGTGCCTTTAATTAAACTAGGTTTTTTGTTGCACTAGCTGTGAGGTTCACCATTGTCCGGAGTTTTACAACTCGCGAATTTAGAATACAGGTTGACGATTGCACTGAGAATTGCTAATGTAGCAACAGAGAGTTGAAGGTTTCTGCTGATTAAAAATTGGAAGTCCTCCTCTTAAAAGTTGAAGGTCCACCTCCTGAAAGTTGGAGGTCCACCTCTTGAAATTTGGAGGTTCACCTCTGGAAATTTGGGGTTTCTACACATAACTAGTCCTTTGCTTCTGAATGGCATTGCTTCAACAAAGGTTAGATCTGCAATTGTCGCAGATCAAATTCAACTAGAATTGAGCGGATTAAATCCAGTTCCTTTTGACGAACTGTAGGATCGTGTCTTTCAACTTCCTGGCGTGAGCTGGCCCGATGAGGTCTCGCCTGCTCCAGTCGCTAGGTTGGAATTCATCCAGGCTCTTGACTTTTCCTTTTTCCGTGAAAATGGGTTTGAGCATGAAGCCAACGTGGAAGAATTCCGCTGGTCCCGCTTCGTCCACTTCTCTGAGGAAGCCTTCCCAAGAGTAAGGGGCCAAATCGATGTCGAAGTCCTTCAGGTTGTCCACTAGGGTTTCGTGGTAGAGCTTGAGCAGTTCGTCGTAGTGTTTGTCCAGTATTGGGTTTTCCACGCTCGTGAGGAGGAAGAACAAGAGATCTTTGACTCCTGAGTCATACTGCATGATTTGCAGATCGACAATTTTGTTTTTGACGGGGTTTCCCTTGTTATCTTTGAGTATCATGGTGTTGTTGACCCAGTAGTCCGCGTGGAGGATTGTGGCGTACGTTTCCTTAGGTTTAGGCCTGGGTTTCTTCAAGCTTTCTTCAGCTTGATCGATGATTCTCTTGATTTTCGGGATGTATTGGACTATTTCCGGGATGTTCTTCCCAACTTCCAGTATGCTGTCTCTGAAGGCGCCCATCACGTCAGGAGGTAGGCGGTCCAAACCGTAATTTTGTACCAAGCATGGTCTGACTTCTTCTTCGAACACTGAAGGTTTGAGGAGCCTGAGGGCTATGGGAAGCGCGTGGAACTTGGCCAAATCTTTAACTATGAGTCTGGCGTGGGCCAAGTCGAAGCCCTTGAAGCGGTCTCCGGTGCTGTACCCTTGAACCTTGAGGTTTTCGAAGATTAGGACAGCGTCGTCGTCCACTTGGTTCTTGTTCTCGTCCAAGCTGACTCTAGCTCCGTAACATTTGGGAAAAATATCCAAAATTTTGTTTTCTGGAACGTTGTATTCCCTCTGCAACTTTATTAAAGCTGGTATGGCTTTGGTGTAAGCGTTCACTTCTTTTTTGAACGTCACGGTGATGTCGAAGGCTTCGCGCAGCATTTCGCTGGCCGGCAAAAGTTTGGCTACTAAATATAGGACTTCCTCTTTGTCCTTAGTCTTGATGGTCACGTCCAAGGCGAGCATGATGCTGCCGTAGTGCTCGCCTGGTGGCGTGAGGTGTTTGGATTTGACATTGACAATTTCGAAGTCTCCTTTGAGACTGTCCTCGAGGAGTCCCTTGAGGTTTTTCACTTCGATCTCCTTCATTTCTGCTTCTGTTCCTATTGGACTTCCCAATTTCCTTTGAGGTCCCTGAGGATTAACCACACCACACCAAAAGGAGTCAGTTGAATGACCAACGATGGAGACTTCTCCGCCTGATGTGAGAATTTCTTCGGCTTCTTGAGGTCAGGCGTGCTTCAATTGAAGCAGGATGCACCTCCTCGTTATTAGGCTCACAAAGTCAACGCACTGAGACACGCACCGACCCAACGCACATCTCGCAAACTCACGATTGTTCACAAACGAGCCATAAACGAACTCTGCCGACAAATAGGCCGCTTAGGAGGACAGTCCGCGCTCTTTGAGCAGTCAATTTATCGGAGCTCCCCTTTTACTATCTGCGTTGCACGACGAGCTACGCGGTTTTAGAACGGGACATCCGCAATCTGGCTCGTCCCTTTTAAAATGCTCGCTTAAGCGCAGTCTGGGAGTTGGGAGTGGGGCCGGCTGAGTTTTCGAGCTGAATTTTCTTTTCGTGGGAAATTTGAGCCGGCCATAGATCACAGATAAGCTGGAATAGAACGATTGTTGGCGTGGAATGACGCTAGGATTTTATGGCATTTCGAACATCTGTATTTGCCAGGAGTTATCACTTCTGAAGGCCAACGCACGAGCGATATGGGCGACCTCGAATTATCGAGTGGGCAATGAAATTGTTTGGGTTGTCATCTGTTTGTACACAAAAAAAAATTGACATGTCCTTTCACATGTATCTGAACATGCCCTTTACGTATGTACCTGCATGTGTCCTTGGGACACTCTCCCAATTTAATTTTTTTTCACTTTTCTTTTCCTTTGAATATTACTCTTTATGTTTTTTTTTCTTCTAGAATGAAAATGTTCCAATTAAATCACGTGGGAAAATTTAACGCAATTTGTTTCCGAGTTTTATTCTAAAATACAGAGTCGATACAAAAGTTGATCTAAAGTTATCAAATACACATTAAACTTCATCAACTTTATCTAAAACGATGTTTACAAAAAAAATCACTTGATCGAAACTTATCGGTCTAATAACTGAAGTAATCCTTACGTATCATGTCGTCAGTTATGTTATCATTGACTAAAATAACAACTGTTACATCATGCATCTTATCGAAGAGAAATAATACGCTTAAAATTACAGTCCGGTCCACCCTGATGTTCGTTTGCAACGAATAAAAACCAACGTAACCTAGAGATTAATGTAGAGTCTACAGTCCGTTAAATGTTCAATTCAATTGCAAATGGAATTAATCGCAGCTAGTTTGAAGGGCCATCTTTCTCAATTTCCACTCCATTATCCTTCAAATATTTATCCAACCACTTTTCGATAACTGGGAGATTGTCATCGCTCCACTTGGTCTCCTCTTTGATATTCTTAAGGGCCCTCTCCACCACGAATTCAGCAGTGCCGAACTCGCCCTGTTTCTCGACATACAACTCAGAGACCATGTCCAAACCTTCTTGGGTTTTGAAGACTGATGTGGCCGAAGTCACCAGACTATTCCACAAGTGTGGTTTATTTTCGAATCTACAAGGATTATTATTTTTTTTATTGTATTGCATTTATTTTTTTAATTTATTATCAATTTAATTTATTACCCATTTAATTTATAACTCATTAAATAATTAATTTATTCTGAAATAAAAAATGATTTAGTTTGCTTTTGAAAAATTCCAAACGCTTTACATAAAATCAACACGGATTATCGTGACTAGACACTTAAGTAAACTTTTTTCGTAAACATTTCGCTCGATGGAAATTAATTCCGTATGCAATTTAAAATGTTTCTCCCTTTCCGCGTTCCATTAGTATTGGAGATACAATTAATTAGGCATTGGAGGTAGAATTAACATTATTAGGTGTAAAAATTATTATTTTACTGCAGATCTGCTCAATCCACTCGAAGGTCTTTCAACGACTCGTAACGAGCCTTCATTGTCTCAACGAGCCCTGCCTTTTTTCGGCTTAATTAGCCTCAATTCGACGAACTGTTTGTGCAGACGTCGAATAATCTTTACGATTGCAATTATCTCTATTCCAATAACACCGCATCCGCGTGTTGGAAACGCACGAAGTTAAGCTTAAATCCCAACAATATCCGGCGATTGTTTAATGGCTCTTCGAGTGCAACCGCAACTCTTAATAAAATCCTGATTGAAAACCCAATGTTCCAGATGATAAGCATAAATTTCCCCAGTCAATCCGGAGATTACAGCCGATTTTCCCTTCAGTTCTTTCCCACTCATGTTATATTGTATTATTTAGTACGTCCCTTCAATTTAATTTAACCCTTAACTGAAAGAGGTAGGCAAAACAACCCACCGCACTTTGATGACATCCCAGTGCTTCTCAAGGAAATGGAATAGTGTCGTGTAACCGCTAGCACCACCAGTGAGCATGCTAAAGATCAAGTAGATGTCAGTATCAGTGAAGTTGCCGTTTTCCTCGAGAACTGTAATGTTGAGGAGCCTACGGATCTTCCACGAATCAATGGGACAACCGGCCAAAGTCTTGAGGAGATAAGTCCTCTCGTTGGCTTTACGACTCGACGGGAATTTAATGACCCTCTGCAGGCCAAATTCCCATTCGTCTTTGGTGCCCCATTTGAAGACCGGGCAGATGTATTGGTTGGCCACCCTGAGGAAATTCGCTCGAAAATAATGTGTCAAAATCAACCCTTTGCAATCCTGTGTGAAAATTTGGCTAAAAGACATTGCGGGACATGGGACATTACGGGACACTGCCAGCATTTAGGGATAGTTCATGGAGAGAACTCACGGATTTCCTTCATCAGGATTCTCACTGTCCATCCACTTCCTAAAGGCAGCTTGAGCTTCCTCAATACACGGCTTATACCCAGCTTGACACAGGAAGACTTTCGATGAACTCCTCAAGTGGGTTCGTCCTTCGCACTCGCCCTCCTTAGGCTCATTGCCCAACTCCTCATAAAGTGGCGTGAGGAGGAGGCGAACGTAGGTCTGCATAAGAATGTTCATGGTCACCAGAATTCCAGTAGATAACAGTGAGAACAATATTGTCATTGGTAGCAGCAACTCTTAAGCACACACCTGGAACTTCTTGTGAACCTCAGAGCTGTCGATGTGCCTCCCAATGTGGTCGATCATGGTGAAAACTGGATCCCAAGCTAAATACTGCCTCTCGTTCTTCAAGAACAGAGTCATATTCAGAGCTGTGCCGAAGCACAGCTCCCCAGCGTAGGCCAAATTCCAAGCGTCATGCAGCAATTTAGCCCTGGTATTCACTGGAATGTGGTTCTTCATCTCCTTATTCTGTAGGAATTTTGCCAACATATTCCAGTTCCTCTCGTCGTAATTAACAGGGAAAGGTCCTATCTCTTCAGGGTTGACGATGACGAAATGGTCGGACTTCTCGACGTTCTCGATGGTCAAAGTGCGCTGCTTCTTCATCCAAAAAGCCGGGGTGGAGTTGGTGAAGTTGAGGTTGCTCTCCTTCACCATGACAATGGGCAACCACCAAAGCAGTTTCTCTTGGTCGGGCACGTCGTGCGGTCTCTCCCTCAAGTAAACCCTTTGGGAAATAGTGGCGGAGTTGTCTTCGTAATTCCTGTGGATGGTAACAACAGGAAGGCGATCTTTGGTTATCCAAGAGGCGGCGATTTCGTTGACGGAAATCATGTCGTCCATTACGTTGTCGAATCTAGCTTGTTCGGTGAGGGAGTTCCAGATGTCGTCGCCGAAGAAGGTCTTGAATTGCCTTCGTGGAAAACGACAATCATTTTCTTGCAGTGCTCTGCCACTGTTCACCGTTGAAATTTACCTATCGTTCATGAATCTTTGAAGACCGTGCATGAAGGTCTTCTCCCCTAACGTGTAGTTGAGCATTCTGAAGACCAGCTCTGTCTTAGCGGACGCTGAGTCTTGCTTGATGGCCGTGCTCTTGCCATGGGGGTATCTCTTGCTGAATTCGTAGTAGATGGAGTAAAGCATAGTCATGGGCCAGTTGTTGAAAGTCTCGTTTCCGTCATTAATCTAAATCATTACTCTTGATTACCAACCTAATCGACTGTAGTTGTTTCATCAACGATTTAACCTAGAATTCCCCAATAAAATCACCTGTAAAGTGGTGTAAGCTGTCAAATATCTAGCCAAGGCATTGTTGACATGGGCGTCACTCCACCAGAACGGTGTAGCCAGAGCTCCCAACCATTGGTAGACGAGTTCTTGTGATATATGCCAAGTTTTCCTGCCTCCTAATTCACTCTCCCTGTAAACCATTGATCAAAAACCACGAAAAAATGCGTACGAATGTTAATCCAATATTAGTTCTTTTCGAATTCACTACAGATGTGGTAATTTTACTCCACCAGTGAGTTTCTTGTCAACGAAATGGGTGTTTCCAATATTTCATTGCATTCACAAAGGTTTTGATGCTCACTTGAAAAGAATCAACCCCCAATTATCAGCAGGTCTGGTAGCCTGGTAGTTCGGCAACGCTAAGCAGTCTAACTTTGGTAGAGGGTAGGCGACTTTCCAGAACTCCTGGAGGATGTTCAAAGATTGCACCACTTTCTGCGTGGCGTTCTCCAAAGAATCCATGAAATCTTCCCTACCATGGATCCTAATCTCCACCCCTTGCTCTTCGGAGTTGTTGTACTTTATGGTGGTGAGATTAGCAACGACAATTCCCACAGTGAAAGTGGACATTGGCGGAGTTTCCTGGAAGCGATCCCAAACCCAACCGGGATTGCCTCTCCTGGAAAAGTCACCGAAAACATTTTGATGCATTGCAGCATCAATGCATTATTGAAACCACGAAGTCGAAGTGCTTCGACCTTGGAATCCATTGCGACATTTGTGTTAGGAGCGTTATTTTAGAATTCAACGCAGAGCCATTATTTTGGAATTCTAATCAGAATTCATTATCACGAAGACAATGTTTTGGAATTGAAATCGGAATTCATCACCAAAAAGATAGCGATTTTGGAGGCTGAATTTACTCGAACTCACATATCTTCTGTGGAATCCAAAGGCATGTTGGATAGAGCAGTCATGTTCTTAGTCCTGGCGATTCTTATGAGGAAAGGCACTTTGTAAGCTGGTTCGTCAAAACAAGGAAACACCCTCCTTGCCAAATTGGGCCTGAAATGGGACGCGACGTACCACCTCTTCTCCCCGGATGAGGCGTCGGTGTAGCTGTGGCGAAAAAGGCCTTCACTGGTGTCGTTGAAGAGTTTACCGGCAAAGCTGAGCTCCAATTCGCACTGAGTGCCTCTCTTGAGGGTTTTGGCCAGTTTGACGATGAAGAGCGGCTTTTTGGGCACCCTCTCAGTGCCGGCGATCCTCAAAGTTGTCGGGGGAAGAGGAGTGGATGAAGACCTTTCCCTTGAGAGTTCACATCATAAAGCCACGGTCCTCGCCAATACGACAACTAATTATCTATCTCTTCCTCAACTCACGTCTCATCGTCCGAAACGTACTGCGTGATCTTGATGTCCTTATCAGGAATTTCCAGGTCGTGGTGAGCGTGCAGGGTGATTTCGTCAGTGGTATCCTGCCACGTAACGTTCACCCTCACCTTACCCTTAAAGTGGCCTTGATAGGGAAAAGGCTGTATGTCCAGCTTGTACCCGTTGGGGGTGACTTCCCTCGGCAGCCGAGAGTCCGAGATGAGTCCATGAGCCGCTATGAGGTCGATGCTCCTTCTTTTCACCGCCCCGACCTACCGCATATTGAGGTGCTCAGCATTGAGAATTGACATGCTGAGTATTGAGAATTGACCGGAAATTGTCGTGCTCGGCATTCAGAATTTACTGCTGAGTATTGCGAATTTTGACAAAAAGGTAACCATGAGGAACCACTTCAGAAAGAGCTCGAAGAAAGTTGGACAAAACTTTCAAGACATCAATTATTTACCCTGAGGATGAAGACGATGGCCACCAGCAAAGCTGGAACCCACCTAGCCATTTTTCAAGATGATTGGAAACCCCTGGGAAAATCGGTGCACTGGAAGTGGTGGTCTTTGTCTAAACTCAATTCTTGCACATTGCAAATCACGACTGGTAGCGATCCCCTCGGCTACATCAAGAGCACATCACGTCCTGATTACTGGCGTTTATCCTATTTATTTTAACTATCATCTACCGGCTTCAGAATTGACTAACGACGTCACGGCGTTCTTTGAGTAGATTGGCTCGTTTGCGTTCGCTTTCGAGGGGTTAAGCTTTCTAGGACGATTGGGAACAATCCGCCATCATTTGTACTCATTTGCCACCTGGAATGTCGACTGACATTTCCACAGGTTTTACACAACGGTTTGTGGACAGCTCAGAAAATCAATAGCAAGACGACATCAAAACACCATCAAGTCTTCCACAATGAAAACGACAGATTCCATGGGCAAAACCATCCATGACCTTTGGTTGACAGTTCAAGCAGTTATGGGTTAAAAATGTGCTTGGGTTATGATTGATTTGAGATAATTGTGGAAAGATAAAATTGGGTTAAGATGATTGTGTTGAGATAAAATTGA
The DNA here is from genome assembly GCA_033557855.1 of Hydrochus callosus. Taxonomy (NCBI): domain Eukaryota; kingdom Metazoa; phylum Arthropoda; class Insecta; order Coleoptera; family Hydrochidae; genus Hydrochus; species Hydrochus callosus. The sequence goes on along the minus strand of JAUIMY010000026.1, from coordinate 103,405 downwards.
GATTGTGCTGCAAAACCCTCCCAATGCTCCAATAAAACAACCACACTCTCCCAAAGGAAATAATAACCCATTCTGTGATGAAAATTAACCCAACTAATGAAGAACAGCAGTAATAACGCCGACTCCATGAAACGACCCATTCGACAAACGACCATTAAATTTATCGGTGACCACAGAAATGGAAAACACCTCTCAAGGTTACTGTTGTTCAAGTATTCTTATCCTAATTCTGTTGTGCAACCCAAGTCTGCTCATAAGGAAATAACTAATCCCATTGGAATATTGCAATGAGTTTAGTACTCATGTTGGCCCAAATGCGTTCCCCATTCGGCAACTCCAAAGCTTTGGGTTTTTAAAAGTTTTTTAACACCCGAAAGAAACGCGACAACGCTGCTCCTTATCGCACCTCGTGGAAATTTATTATGATGAGTTCTTAAACTGAGTCACATGGCTTAGTCGTCCGGCGCAATATTTACAAATATCATTATCGCCCTCCACTTAATTTATTGGTACTAGTTTGAGGTGTCTTTGTCCATTGTCGGTGGTGGTCCGTGTAGACCGGTGCTGATTTCTTCCGTTCCCCAACTGAAATGTCCCTAAATGCTTCAGGTGACACTTCTTCGAATGGTGCGGCCATGGTCGAGAGGAACCACAGCAGATCTGAATTCTTCCTCGAAGAATATGGAGCCAGACGGTCAGGCGGTTGTTTCGTCACCACCAAGAAAGCTCTGGTTTTCTTCTTCCTCTCCATACTTTCCACCATAGTGGTGGCTTTGCTGATGTACTACTACGGGCCAAACATCAAATACTACAACGTGAGTATTCAATGGGAAACGGATACTTTTTGGGAATTGTACTGTGACGCATCTTCCTCCAAAATAAAATGTCAACAAGTATTAGTATTATAAGTGTTACAAGTATTACAAGTTTAGTGTTTCGTAAAGAAACGTAAAGATAGCTGTAGAATTTAACAAAAGAAATTCTTTTAGAACGAGTCAAACGATCTGGAACAATTACTCAACGACTCCTCAATCATCACAACCATCGAAGAGATAAGATTGGACGATGCTCTGAAGCCTCTACACTACAGACTCAGGATACATCCTTATTTGAACGAGTTCCACCCTTTAAACTTTACCTACACGGGAAGAGTTACCATCACCATCCAGAGCAAGACTAAAATGAGTGAGATCATCCTTCATGCTGAGGGTATAGAGATTGAGGAAGACGTCAGCTTGACTACCACAGAGGTGCTGGAGATCAAGAGGTTGAGGGATTTGGACGGGAAGGAGGATTATGTTAACGAGAGAAAAAGGAGCCTGAAGAACTTCAACAAAAGAGATGCGCAAGGGCAAACACAGACCATCAACTCGAATGAGTCTAACTCTGACGAGTCTTCTTCTCAATCGAATGAAAACACCACTAAACCAAACGAATCCACAACAACCATTACCTCATCTTCGCCTGAAAGTGAAGAAGCCTCTTCCCTTAAAGAGCCTAAGATGAAAGCCATCAAGACGAAGAAAATAGAAATCAAATCAACGGTCATGGATAAGAGCAAATCTATGTTCATAATAAAACTCAAAGACCCCATGGATAAGTTCGCGAACTACACCTTGGATTTGAAGTTTTCCGGTAAAATCACCGAAGAACCAACAGGGTTCTACAAAAGTTGTTACAGAGGAATGAATGGTCAAACGTGAGTGGATTTTTGTACATCACATGAAATGATTTTAGGTTTCATTAAAACTCTTATTGCGATTTCAGATGTTTAGGGACCACAATATTAGAACCAACTTTTGCTAGAACCGTCTTCCCATGCTTCGACGAACCCTCGTTCAGAGCCACCTTCGAACTGAGCATCGCCAGAAGGACCAACATGATTTCTTTGTCCAACATGCCCTTGAAGGAAACAGAACCAATGTAATTTTATCCATCCACTCTAACTCGAAGCAAAGCTTCCAATAGTTGCAATCGCCATTTAATTTTTCAACTGGATGTCAACGAATGTTACTTTGCAGACCGAACCTAACCCAATGGGTTTGGGACCATTTCCAAACTTCCCCTCCAATGGCAACTCATTCCTTGGCGTTCGCAATCTCAAACTTCAAGAGCGTCAGCTCCAAAGAAAACGTGGGACCAATCCTCAGGGTCTGGGCTCCCGAAGAAAAACTCAACGGAACCCAATACGCCCTGCAATGCGCTGCGAGGGCCTTCAAATTCTTGGAGGCGTACCTAGGGGTGAAGTACCCCCTGCCAAAATTGGATTTTCTGGTTATACCTAATTTTGCCAGGGATTCCCTCAGTAACTGGGGATTAGTTTCCCTAAGGTGACTATCCGTACTTCTACTTCTACAGCTATTTCTACTTTTACACCAATTTCTACTTCTACACCAACTTCTACCTTTTCAAAACGAAGCCTTCACATTATTTCACATTGCCTCCCAGAGAACTCTCAATCCTCTACAAGGAAGAAACCGAAGGAGACAATTGGGAAACCAAATCGAGGATATTCTACTCCATGGCCAAACAAGTAGCCCGCCAGTGGTTCGGCAATTTGGTCAACCTAAACTGGTGGTCGGACTTCTGGCTCGAGGAGGGCTTTGCCTCCTATTTAGGAGTCCTCACTGCAGAAAACGTAAGTATACCTGAAGGTATTCCATTGTTCATGACCCAATTTTTACCTCAATTTAGTTACAACCAGGTTGGGAACCCTTAACCATCTACCCGGTGGAAACGACCCAACCTACTCTAATCCTGGACAAATTCAGAACTTCCCACAGCTTAAGGTTGAACGGAAGCAGCGATTTCCCCATTGACAGGTTATACGACCCTATCGTACTGGGAAAATCCAGCTGCCTCCTCAGAATGCTGGACTACACCTTCACCGACCGCACCTTCCAAAAAGGTTTGAAGCAGTTCTTGGAGAATTGGTCCTACAACTCAACAGGAGAAGCAGACTTCTGGAGGTCTTTCCCAAATGGCCCAAACATGTTCCTACCTAATGTGACTCTCCACAGCGCTATGGACACCTGGTCGGAGCAAGTGGGGTTCCCTATAGTCACCATCACGAGGAATTACACCAACGGAGAAGTCACCATAACCCAGAGGCGCTTCATGGAGAAGAATGGGACAGACGACAATTTGTGGTTCGTTCCCTTGAGCTACCAAAGCGGCGTGGATGGCAAAGTGATTAAAATGTGGCTGCTGCACAAGAAATTGACCGTGAAGGACTTCACTCACAGTGGCAGCGACCATTGGTTGCTGCTCAACGTCGAACAATCCGGCTACTACAGAGTCAACTACGACCAGACCAATTGGAATCTGCTCAAAGGGCAGTTGGAGACCGACCACACGAAAATCCCTCCGGAAAATCGAGCCCAAATAATCGATGACGTCTTTGAATTCGCCGAGAGCGACCTCCTACCGTACGACTTCGTAGTCGAACTCTTGCAGTACCTGCCCTCGAAGGAGCGCCATTACGTCCCTTGGGCCAGCGCCATCAACAACTTGGAGATCCTCGAGACGATCATGTACAACACCAAATTCAACGGGGTTTATCAGAATTACATGGTGAAGCTCCTGCTGCCTCTCTACAAAAAGCTGGTGCACGGAGCTGACGTTGTTGACGTAGAGAACGAAGAGATCAACGACAAGAAACTGAGGAAGCTCGTGCTGAAAACGGCTTGCCATGTGAGATACGAACCTTGCGAATCTTGGGCTAGGAGTGAGTTCGAAGGTTGGATGAACTCCGCGAGCGGATTGAATCCGTAAGTGGAAGGAAACCCATTGGATTGATTTACTGATAGAGTTGAAACTTTTCCAGAATTCCCTTCCACTATAGAGAAATAGTCTACTGTTCTGCTATTAAGTTAGGAGGAAGTAAGGAGTGGGCTTTCTTGTGGAACAAGACGAAATCTCTGGAAACTTCAGCTGCTGAATTCAGGCTGATCTACATGAGCCTTGGCTGTTCCAGGGATCCATGGATCATCAACAGGTAACCAGTTGGAATTTCTTTAGTATGTTCCAATTTGGTTCCAATAATAATAAGAAATTTCTATTGCAAATTGTTCGTAACAAATAAGATCCTTCATTCGCCCTTCCAGATACTTAGAGCACACTTTAGACGGCACCATAAGTATTGACCACGTGTACTTAGTATGGCAGTCGATGTACAGGGGTGCAGGACTCAACAACGGTTTTAAATTCCTCCGTTTGAATTGGGATAGGATTTATTTTCTTTATGGTGGCAATCGCGATGTCCTCGTAGCCATCGTTCAAGACTTCTTGTCCAATTTGTCTACCAAAGTTGATTTGGAAGATGTGAGTATTTCCGAAAGTTGATGATTTAATCAATGATTTCTCAACTATAACTATGTTAAAACTGGATGGAATTAACAAAACTAAAAGTTTTAACACGAATTTTCCCCTATAGCTGACCAGCTTCTTCAAGAGCAATAAGCCAACTCTCATGAGCATCTCGAGTCTGATCCAAAGCACAGTGGATAGGATCAAGCTTCGAGTGTACTGGTGGGAAAAGCACATGAACAACATCACCACTTGGCTTTCAAATTGAATCGTGTTTGATGAATCTAGAATTAAGACTAGGTGTGATGGTCAGACTGTATTTATTGTTGTATCATTTCGTAATTGTCTACGATTATTTGTTGTCTAGTGATTTATAAACGATTATGTTTGTTCGTAATGAGAAACCTTTCATTTTTCTTTCTTATTCCCTTAATTATTTTAATCTCCTTTATTGCACTCAAAAATGAAGTATAAAAGAGTATATTTTTTTTCTCGTAGAACTACAACGCAGTACATTCTGAAATGGAGGCTCATTCTTTGAATGCTTTGCCCTTCCAAACACCGGTGTCGGCTGTTGTGTATCATTTAAAATCACTAATTGACGCTATTATTGTGTCAAGTAGTAATTCGGAAAATGCCGGGAATCCTCGATTCATATCGCTTTTCATGTTGATCTATTCCTAATATTTTCAAGTTAAATGGAATCTTCGCTTTTAACTAAATAAAAAACACATTCCAAGGGCGTTTTGAAAATAATTAGTACACAAGGTACGTCCTCAATCGGTATAAAAAGGATTCTTCTGCCAACTAAGAGCATAAGTAAGTTGCAAAATGTTCGCCAAGGTACTCTTCGCAGTCGGGTTGTTCGGCGTTTTCGGTAAGATATTTAATTGAAAAATATTACTCAATTTATTAATAATTCGCCCAATTGGGCTGGCCGATGTAATGTTTCATCAACTATTTCACAGCAAACGCTGACGTTCCCACAAACTCCACGGGAAAATTATACAGCGGCCAACCAGCCAGCATAGGCCAATATTCCTACACTGCAGCCATAATCTTCCAAGGTACTTTCGCCTGTGCTGGCGTCATTGTATCTCCGACCAAAATCTATACAGCAGCGAGGTGCATCCAATCGTAAGTTCGTACACTTTGGTTTGCACATACTCTCAACATTGAAGGCAAAAACACAATCATTCAGAACAACCTGGAAAATCTTGAAGCCTAAGATCATTAACTTTCAGATTGACTCTAACTGATTATCGGGTTAGAGTGGGCTCTCAGATTGCCACAAGTGGAGGAACTCTTCGAACACCGTCTATAATCGCCATCCATCCACAGTATAACCCAGCCAATGCGAATTACGACATAGCAGTACTAATAATACCAACCATTGCCGGTGTGCCGAACGCAAGTCCAATACCATTAGGAAGTTTCACGCCTAATGACGGCACAAGTGTCACTGTGAGTGGTTGGGGAGCTACGAGGAATACTGGTGGTGGTCCTTCGTACACTCTTCAGTACATCAACACCCCTATACAAAATAGAGGTTTATGCAACAGCGCGTACTCCCTAAGATCAATTACTTTGGGTAGCACTTTAATATGCACCGGCCCTTGGATCTTTGGGTATACCACGGAAGTTTGCAACGTGAGTTCTAAAATTTCCTCGTGCAATTTAAGGTTTAACAATTGTCTTTGCAGTATGACCTAGGAGATCCAATGGTTCTCGGCGGGCAGTTGGTTGGAATAGCTACCAGATTAACTAATGATTGTGGCTTTACCTTCATCGCTGGCGTACCCAGCGTCTATACCAGTATACAAGCTGTGCAGCCTCTACCATCACCTTTTTAACCAGACCCTTATGCCAAAGATCGTGTGTTTATATATGTAATAATCGAATTAATGGGAAATAAAATAAATACTATATCGCAAGGAATTCCTCAACATTTCATACAACCCGTAGAGTTCCGCAAAACTCCAGAAAATCCACACATAATCCATCAAATTTTTGCGTGATAAAGAAAGAATTAGTGGCGCTATTTACTGCCTCAGCAGGAAATTCTATATTCGGCAATTTCGACCCATAGTCGGCAACATTCGCGCTTTTCGAATTTCATCAAACTATTTTTCCACCGTTCCTGTGTACTTTACAGCTTTAGTTTCCAGAATTATTGCATTCCGAAATTCAATTTGCGCAAATAGTCCGTACTATATAAGACCGAGCAGGCATATGCACCCATATTAGTCAAAATGTTGGTGAAAATAATTGCCATCATTGTAATCGTCGCTTTGTCAGGCAAGTTGTAATTTTACTCCACCATTTGAGCACGACCTAGACCTGCTAAAATTTGGTTTGGTAGGCGGGCCTACTTCTGGAGCTACCGCACCATCAGTGGGAGGGAAGTTGTATTCGGGAGTACCAGGGAACGCTATTTATGTAGCTGCGATCTTTTTCCAAGAAAATTTCGTATGTGCTGGAGCAATAGTTTCTCCACATAAGGTTTACACTGCTGCTAAATGCATAACTACGTGAGTTGAAATTGAAGTTTAAAAAGAGTATATTGTATTACTTTTCAAACCGAAACCGAAACCGAAACAAATTTTTGAAAATAGTAGGATTGTTTTCTCAGAACTAGATATGCCTCCATATTCAATTCCTACTAATATTTTCCCATTCAGGTTGAACGCAGTTGATTACAAAGTGCGCGTCGGTTCCCTGAACTACGCGAGTGGTGGTTCCATAGTGTTAGTTTCAACTGTGACTCCGCACTTCCAGTACAACCCTTACACAGCAAATTACGATATTGCTGTCCTTGAACTCAGCTCTGAGATCGCCAGCACTTTGACCATCCCTCTAGCTAACTTTGTACCAACTGAGGGTTCCCAAGTTGTCATATCAGGATGGGGTCAGACGTCTTCTTCAGGTGGTGCCCCATCCAACGTCCTTCGGACTGTATCCATTCCAGTTGTAGGCCAATCCACGTGCAACTCACGTTATGGCAACAATCTCGGTAGTACCGCCGTTTGTGCAGGAAATTGGTTCTTCGGCTACACAGCGGAAGTTTGCGCGGTAAGTTTTCCACGAGAAAATATGAAATCCCACTTAATGTGCATACATTTTCAGTTTGACATTGGCAATCCCGTGGTTTACGATGGAAAATTGGTCGGAATAGCCACTAGATTGAGCGACCAGTGCGGTCCTCAATTGTTATTCAGCAAACCCAGCATCTTCACGAGCATTGCGAGACTGCTACCTCTGCCGACCCCATTCGTACCATTGACATAACTAAGAGTATTTGTACAGTTTGAAAACCAATAAAAAATATCGCATTGAGATCTTTTATCCCTCGTTATGTAAGTCCAAAAAACATGAACTCAAATATACGTCTTAATACACTATACAGAAAAATGTTAAATACTGTGCACTTCGCAACTTTTAATCACCGTCTAAAATTAACGTGTTCGTATTATCTATCAACGGAATTTTTAAATTCCCTTATTCAGAAGCTTGAACATTATATGCACAATTATTTCGATTTTTTAGCAAAATCGTCATCTATTCACAATAATTCACCGTTTATCACTTCAAACGTTTACTACATCGCAGAAAGTGAATAGTTACTGAAAAATTCGAGTGCGCATAAGGGAAATACTATTTAAGGACAGGTACTTCGTTGACAGTCATCATTCCAACATGTTTCGACAATCTTTCTTCGTTTACCTTTTGCTCTTAATAAGTAAGTTTCATCATTGATTAACCAGTCTAGTCAGAACGCTCAATCAACGGTTTCAGTCTTATACAGTTTTATACGCATATTAGTTTTAATTTTCAATATTTGTCCAAATAGGCAAATCCTCCGTGGGCCAAAGCGACATTGGTTTAGCAAAAGGAGGTAAACTCTATTCAGGAACAGCTGGAACCGCTTTGTACACAGTTGCAATCTTCAACATTGCCGATCAGTTTCTGTGCGCTGGGGCATTAGTTTCCGTAACAAAAGTGTACACAGCAGCCAAGTGTATCACATCGTATGTTGATTCTTCCTAATTATTCACCCGCCTATTGATCAAAACCTCTGAGTTTTATAAAACTCTGTGATCAAAACCAATTTCCTAGGCTATCAGGTGGAGATTATAGAGTGCGTTATGGATCAAGCCTAGCATTATCTGGCACCCCCAGTTCTGTTAATACTGTCCAAATACTCAACTCGTACAACCCACCAACAGCTAATTACGACCTAGCGCTGCTCATTCTCGCAACACCGGCACCAAGCAATCTAGTTATTCCAGTTGGTACTTTCGTACCGTCCGATGGGACATCCGTAACGGTTAGTGGTTGGGGAGCTACGGCAACGAGTGGCGGAAGTTCAGTCCAAAACCTCCGGACAGTATCAATCCCAATTGTTAATAAGAACATATGCCAAATTAAATATGCCTTTCTCGGTTTGACCCCAGGATCAACACTCATATGTGCTGGTAATTCGTTCTTATGGGGTTTCTATACAGCGCAAGTTTGTGCGGTGAGTCATCCCTATGATTCCTTCGAATATTGGCCACTATAATTCTTGTTTTCAGCAAGAACCATCTAATTAATTTTATTTTCAGTATGATTTGGGCGATCCAATGGTCTTGAATGGACAACTGGTGGGAATAGCTACACAGTTAGGATCAACATGTGGCAGTTCATTTTTAAATAACGTTCCCAGCGTCTTCACCAGTTTGGCATTAGTAGCTCCGTTGCCTTTACCTTTTTAACTGCCACAAAACTTGAATAAATTGTTCTGATTGACGAAGCCTTTATTACACGACATAAAATCAGTAATTGCACTCGGCAATTTACCACTACTGTCCGGTGAAGATGTGCAAACTTCCCCGTTGCCTAAATCTACTGAGTTCTACCACGAACCAAATACCTGCAATAATCGTTGTTGAAATTCTCCCCACCTTCGAGCTTTCAATTTTAATTGAGCAGCAGAATTGATGCCATCCATCCTAGGAATTCCCGCATTTTCTTCGAACGCGCAAATTCCAACCTGTCGTCCGCAATTAATATAGATTTGAACGGAATAATCAACAGTAAATCTGAAAAATGCCCATTTTAACAATTCGGCCGCTCTTTCCATTGGATCTGATTACTGAAGAATTCAACTACGCACAAGGAAAACGCTATTTAAGAAAAACGGGGCCTCGCTCATGACAATAAGTCCAGTATGTTCAGAAAGTACTTCATCGTTTGTCTTTTGCTGGTGTTAAGTGAGTTGCCACTTTCTTTGGCCATAAAATATGGCATTGTCGTGAATAATTTTCCAGGCAAGTCCGGTGATGGGGAAAATGTCACCCTTCCGCCAAAGGGAAAACTGTATAATGGAACACCAGGATCAGCCCCGTATACAGTCGCTATCTTGAATGCTGCGAATCAATTCATCTGCGCAGGAGCTCTCGTTTCAACTACTAAAGTCTACACCGCGGCGAAGTGTATTACATCGTACGTTGCTTATGATTGTAATTAATCAATTATAAAATCCCCAGCACTTTAGCCAACCCTCTAGTTAACTTTGTACCAACTGAGGGTTCCCAACGCCATTAAAGTATGCAGTGCCAATACAATGTTAATTGATTTTCTAGGCTAACAGCAACAGATTATAAAGTTCGCTACGGATCGAGCTTCACATCAATCGGTGGTACTCTCAGTGCCGTCAGTACTGTTCAAACACTACCTTACAATCCTCCAACAGGAGATCACGATTTAGCATTACTTGTAATTGCAACAGCAGCACCAACTAATCTAGTGATTCCAGTCGGTTCTTTCGTACCAACTGATTGGACAAGGGTAATCGTTAGTGGTTGGGGAGCTACCGCATCGAGTGGCGGTGGTGCCGTACCATCTCTCCGACTGGTCTCAATCCCCATTGTTAATAAGGGAACCTGCAGCTTTAGATATGGTATACTTGGCGTCACCCTAGGATCCACACTTATATGTGCTGGTGATTCGACCTTCTGGAGTTTTTATACAGCGGAAGTTTGCGCGGTAAACCGTTTCCTAACCACTCAACGGCTTTATTTCTCAGGGTGTTGATCATTTTCAGTACGATTTAGGGGATCCAATGGTCTTGAACGGACAACTAGTTGGAATAGCTACACAACTGATTACAACTTGTGGCAGTCCATTCTTTTTCTCCGTTCCCAGTGTCTTCACGAGTTTGGCGTTGGTGGCTCCGTTGCCACCACCTTTTGCATTGCCATGAAGAGTGCAATACACAGATGTGAATTGCCATGTAAAATTGGATAAACTGATGTGAATTGCAATGAACAGATGAATAAACTCATGTGAATCAACAAAATAATTCTAAATCAAGAGCACTAACTCCGCTATATCAGGTTTCCTTAAATTTGGTTTAGTTTCAACCAACATTGGTACCTACTTACAATGCATTAGTGACTAGTATGGTGGGTATGTACAATAAATGGGTAGTTGTCTCTCAAACTACTAAGTAAACCACGTTATGCAAAGTACTCTTTCGAACGGGCACAATGACTAGGAAAAATGTTACCAAAGCTATACTTATTGAGTGTTTCTGAACCCTCATGTTGTCGTGTTATTATGCGTCAATGTTTGTTTTCCTTCACTTTCAACATTCATTAATTAATTCCTTTTCTTCGAACTAATCAACGGGTAAAGGGGTAGGAAAACGTTTTTTTATCACGTTAAGTGTACAGATTAGACTGAAATTATATCATAACTCGCGGCTGAAGAATTCAAATGCGCAAAAGAGAAACAGTACTTAAGGAGAGCCTTAAATTTTCTTAAGCATCAGTCCAACATGTTAACGCAATCTTTTTTCGTGTGTCTTCTGCTGTTACTCGGTGAGTTGTCGCTTTACTTCCCTTGATCATTAACTCTTTTTAAAGTGTATGGTAATATTGTACTTTTCGAGAATACTATACTGTATTTGACTCGTTTTAAAATTACAAGGGAAATTTCCGGAGGGTGGAAGTGTCACCTCCCCACCAAAGGGAAAATTGTATTCAGGGACCCCAGGATCAGCCCCGTATACAGTTGCAATCTTGAATTCTGCAGGACAGTTTATGTGCGCTGGAGCACTGGTTTCGACAACAAAAGTATACACAGCAGCGAAGTGTATAACCTCGTGCGTTCATTATAATTTTATATGTGCGACGTATATCATGATGTATGACATCAATTCTTTAGAGTAAATTAATTTTCTAGACTAGCAGGGCCAGATTATAAAGTTCGGTACGGATCGAGCTTCACATCAACGGGTGGTACTGTTAGTTCCGTCAACAGTGTTCAAATCCACGGCTCTTACGGCCCTTCAACAGCATATTACGATATAGCATCACTTGTGCTTGCAACAGCAGCACCAACTAATCTTGTGATTCAAGTTGGTACTTTCGTGCCATCTGATAGGACACCTGTAACGGTTAGTGGTTGGGGTGCCACACCATCGAGTGGAGGAGGTCCAGTTCCAAGCCTCTTAACAGTTTCAATCCCCATTGTTAATAAGGGAATCTGTAGCATCAGATATGGTTTACGTGGCAAAACCCTAGGATCCACACTCATATGTGCCGGTGATTCGTTCTTATTGACTTGGTTTACATCGCAAGTTTGCGCGGTGAGTCATCTCCCTACCACATAACATTTCTTAAGATACCACTTCTTAACATACCATTTCTTAACATAACATTTCTTGACATAACATAACACTTCTTGAAATATTAGAAGCTAAAAGTTCTTGTTTTCAGTATGATTTGGGCGATCCAATGGTTTTGAACGGACAACTGGTGGGTATAGCTACGCAATTGGATTCAAATTGTGGCAGTAGCTGGGTTGCTTCCGCCCCCAGTGTATTCACGAGTACGGCATTAGCAATTCCATTACCATGAACTTATTCATTGTAGGGCAAATTACAATAAATTAATGTATCAATCAGCAAAACAGTTTGTTTTATTTACCTATGTGGGTGCACGAATACTATTAATAAGCTTATACCACCATTGATTGAGTAATTCCCGCGAATGAAGATAGGTATTTAATTTTAAATGATTGCATCGCATTTCTATGTAGTGGACAATATGAAAACCTGCAATTACTTACAATCGCAATTGTGACAATGTTCATGCCTGCCTTGGGAATTCTCGGGACTAAACCTCAAATTACACTTATCAAATTCAAACTTTCTGGCAGGATAATTGCTTTGTGGTATTCGCCTGCGCAAATTTCAATCCGTATAAATGAGGGCGAGAATTTAGGTGAAAACAAGTTGAGAAAATGCTTTTAAAGGTACTTTCCTTCGTGACTTTAGCTACTCTGGGTACGTATTATATTTAAGCTTAATCAACTTAATAATAATTACAATGTAATGATTATCACTGAAATATCCTGATGATTTCAATTTGTATTTGTCCTTTGATTATACATATAATTTGTCCCATCTAGCGTTAGCCGTTCCCCCTAAGGGCGGAAAACTCTACAATGGAGAATCAACATCTATTGGCACATTCGCATACACCGTCGCTATACTCTACAATGATCTGCTAGTTTGCGCCGGGGCTATCATCGCCCCTACTAAAATTGCCACAGTTGCTAGTTGCATTCCGGCGTGAGTACATCAAAAATCGATTATGATAATGAACATAGGAACCAACGTGTGAAATATTTACAGGACATCTCCAACAAATTATAAAATTCGGGTTGGGTCGACTTTAGCCACAAGTGGGGGGACACTCCTCAATGTCTTTAGTATTGTACTGCACCCCCAATGGAATCCGCCTAATGCAAATTATGACGTGGCACTCATCACACTCACATCGTCCGTAAACACTGTCCCTAACACCAGCATCATCCCCCTAGCTACTTACATTCCGAACGATTATTCGGACGTAACTGTTGTAGGATGGGGAGCAACAAAATTTAGCAGTGGAAGTCAATCCTACGACCTTAGAAAAGTCGACATACCCATCGTGCCTAAGGGATTTTGCAATTCAGGGTACGGATGGTACGGAAAATCTCCGGGGGAAACACTTTTCTGCGCCGCAAAACCTGGTTATGTAGCTGAAGTTTGCAATGTGAGTTAATCCAAACATCTATCCTATCTTCCACCAAAAAATATTCATGTTAATGCTTCCACTTCAGATCGGAAAATCTAATGCTATTTCCTTCCAGTACGATTTGGGTGACCCCGTGGTGCAGTCCAGCTTCTTGGTTGGCCTAGCAACAAGACTACTGGACATATGTGGGGGTGCAACATCCCCAAGCGTATTCACTAGTATTGCAAAGGTGAAGGACTTCTTGCAGTAATTGTGAAGCATTTCCTTCGTGCAATAAAAGTTCAAGGCGTAAAGGGTTTTATTTTCTGCGGGCTGTAAAATTTTCGCTCGGCTCGAGGATTAAAAATAAACGACAGAAGATCAACATAACTGAAATATAGACAAGGGAAATACCGCTATAAATTTCCATCGATCTTCACGCCATTTATCTGACGTCAGCCCTAAGCCTCAGATAACAGGAAAACTATTAAAAGAATGCTGTAGTTTGAGAGTTCATTTCGGGAAAATGTTCCGTCTAGTCTTTGCTGTTGGTTTGGCTGCCTTGGCCTCTGGTGAGTTGCTTTGCCAAAACCTTAGATTAACCTGACATATTTGATCAACCTAATATATCGTGAAGAGATTTTTCAAAACCCAAGCATGGAAAAAAATAAAAACGTAACTGTTTAAAAGTTTGAAACTCTGGAACAAGTATTATTAAGGTCGGCGTTTTTTTACTCCGCTCCGTCAACAATGACTGTTCAGTTAGACGAGGCATTCGTACGAAGAGCGGTAGCATAAAGTTAAAAATGTTTTGTATACTGAAGGGCTGCCACATGTGAAAACCCTACTGCCTGAATTGGACGGAAGGATCGTTGGTGGTGAACCTGTAGAAATACAAGATCACCCTTACCAAGTCTCACTGCAATACGGTGGCCGTCATATTTGCGGAGCGTCCATTCTAACAGAAACCCTAATAGTCACAGCAGCACACTGCGTAGTCGAGTATGTATAATACTACAGTGCTCAATCCTTTAATGACTGGGAAAAGTAACGTCACTTATTAACGACCATACTAGATGTTTTACTTTACAGTGGCTCATCGTCGAAGTTTAGCATTAAAGCTGGAACGGATAGTCTGAGGAAGAAGGGTGAAGTCAGATATGTGGAGAGCATTCACACACACCCTAGTTATTCAAATTACGACATGGACAACGACGTGGCAATTTTGGTCCTTCAACAACCACTGACTTATTCAGAAACAGTGCAACCCATAGAGTTGGCCAAAACGGAACCCTCGTTTGGGTCTGCAGTTCAAGTTACAGGGTGGGGCGCCCTTAGAGAAGGTGGAGGTTCACCAGACCTCCTTCAAGGCGTCACTGTCCATATGGTTTCTCGAGAGAAATGCAGAGAAGCTTACGGCCAGTTTACCTTGACTGACAACATGATTTGCGCCGCAACTTCAGGTGGAGGAAAGGACGCTTGTCAGGTTCGTCATACCATGGAATATGCAATACAGGGTTATTCAGGAATAGGTAGATTAATTTTAAGGGTTGAAAGTTGGTGGTTGAATGAGCATAAAATCTATGACACCGCTCTCCGTATGAAAGCCGCGTCTAACTGAACAGTGTTGACGGGGCGAAGTAAAAAACGCCGACCCGGATAATGCAACAGGTTTTGTAGATTTTAATTTTTTTTCGTTATGCTTGAGTTTGCAAGAAAGTTTTACACAGATTCTCACAATGAAAATAATTTACAGGGTGACTCAGGGGGTCCACTGGTAGGCGATGGGGTCTTAGTTGGAATTGTGTCTTGGGGAAGAGGATGCGCAAGGCCTGATTACCCAGGAGTTTACACCAACGTCGCTGTAGTCGCAAAATGGATCAATACATTCACTGAAGTGTAAAAGTTTTAATAAAAAATTGCATTGAATGAAAATTGCACATTTCAAACAATCTAAAGCCCTTTATTGAGATTAATAGGTTGTAGAGAATTAGAATATTTAGCCAATTTATTATTATTATTCGTACAAGTGCTCCAAGTGTCATTCCTACTCAATCAATAACTCGATGTGTGTATTATTGGTTTTAACCTCACTAATCAAGTGGCAAATAACCTAAGAAGTTTTGTCCAAACGTAAAATTACACGATTGGAATTATACGACAGTGCGAATATGAGGCATAAAAAGGAGCCAACAACAACAATAAAACATAAAATAATTGTCACATTCATTATATTCAACCGTATCTGTACAGTAGCCCAACAAAAAAAAACATCGTGTTGTCCAATCTGTCTGCGTCTCATCATTCCACGCAATGAAAAGTAAACGTGACCAGACAGACCGTCAGCTAACCACCGCACACACATTGATCACAGCATCTAAAGTGGAGAGTAGGCACAAAAACCTTTGCTCTTAAAAATTTTTATTAGCTAAATCATTGAAAACCGTAGCCGCTTTGGCTCTGATTGTTGGCCAACTGCGAGGGATCTTCGAATTGCGGGGCTTGCGGTTGGAACTGTTCGGCCGAAAGTCTCGTGAAAAGGATACCGACGCCCTCTATGAGGGCCAGGAGGACTCCGCCTATGAAGGCGCTGCCTGCCATAGCGGGCAGTCCGTTTCGGGCTGCGAGGATCCCGCCCGTCGCAGCACCGCTAATGATGGAGTTCCACGGGTCCTCCTTCTTGCGGACGTGGATGAGCGCGCAGTCGATGGTGGAAAACATGCCCCCCCAGACGGCAAAGTTGCCTGCGATTATCGGCGATCGCTGTTTGATCGCTGTTAAACTCCCCAGCTGGAGGAGATAGACAGCGTGTTTCCTTTGATTTACACTCGCGTGAGGACTTCTTTATCGGTCGGGGATTTATAAAACGGGTAATCGTTTGGAGATTTATGAAATGGGTAATCGATGATAGATGGAATTTATTTAAGATGGAAGATTCATAAAACGGGTAATCGTTAATTGGAAAATGGAGGAAAATTGTTGGAAAATTTATATTATACAACTGGTAATCGTTGGACATTGGACGTTGGACATAAAACCCTTATTTACCGCCGTATTGTCAGACTCCCCCCTAAACCATTTGCGGTCCTTTGCTAATGAACGTTTAACAAATACTGTACGTTAATGTACGTGATAAAATAGAATGTAATTCGAACTTCTCATTTACCGTATTTTGTATAAACTTGGATAAGGATTTCATATTGGAAGAAAATTTTCCAGGATTGTATAGGTACACTTCTCAGGTTGATATAATCAATTATGTATCTTTATGTGGAATAATTAACTCACCATACGTCTATTTATACCCGACGGTGCATTCCTAAAGCCCTTAATGGTCTGAAACACACCTCCACCAATAAGTCCCATAGTAAAAGCTCCTCCACAATCGTCCACTATCCTCCACGGACAAGGCTCTCTAGTGTATTCCTCCATTTAATTACTTTTGTTTTTGCCTATTTCCGAAAATCCAATGACAATCCTAACCTAGAAAATCCCGAAAACACGATAATTACAATCACGCTGAATTGCACGCAAGAAATCACAAACTACAACGATAACGTCACGAAAAGCAGTCTCAATTTACCTTATTTGGCGAAAAAATCCGAAACACACCAGTTTAAACCATCAAAATCGATCAAAAACCCGGAGAATAGCACACGAACTGACAGACGTAATAGGAAAAGAATTTAGATTGAAATTTGCAAAAGGCAACTGGACTTTGTATCGGATATTGCAAAAATACCCGCATCACTCGAAACTGCGTCGAAATTGCTGCATCTTCCTGCAAATAAAGCGCCAAAGAGAAAAAGTTGACGTGCGTTTTGTAGGTTAGGCGGGACGGCGGGAAATTCAAACGACCCTATCTCACCGCAACGTGGGCCCGCAGTAGTTCCAGAAATAAATTCCGCCGCTCAGTTTCTCTCCCGAAATACACTTCTACTTTGGGAGTGTCACGGGTGCACGTCGCATTTCCCTGTTCCCTCTTCCTTGCCCCATCGTCACTGTAACTAACGAAAATTTCACGCAAAATGACTGCTGAAGGTGACAAGTGTACTTTTTCGGTGAGTTCCACGTCCGAATCGTCAAATTTCCATTCAAAGGCACGCGAAATAAGCGTTTTCCTTGGAGGAAATTATGAGAAACATCCATGTGCTTTTAAAATTCCGACCAAATTTCTTCGCAGTGCGATTTTCTTACCCGTTCATCAGCCATTATATTAATGCGTACCTACGAATTTATTTAGGTTGGAAGTTGAAAATATACTGAAAAAATGTATAAAGGATATTGAAATAATAATATGTAATACCTTAAGGACTATAAAATTAGTGGTAATAATAATAAATAAAAACCAAGACAGCATCTCTTTAATTTCAGCAAGACGAATGGAAATCACGCGAAGAGCCGCTCCTAGAGCGCATAAAGACCCTGGAACTCCAACAGCAACAAGACAAGCAGAAAATTTCCACTCTGGAAGGCGAACTCAAAGCGAGGACCGACGAACGTAACATCCTGAAGGCCCTCAATGGAAAGCTCGAGGAGCAGCTTGCATCCGCAATGCAGACTCCAACGGCCCAAGAAGCCACGGAAATCCACACCATCAAAGAGCAATCCGAAGAGTTGCTGGTCAAAGCCAAAGGTATCATCTTCGACAAGACCAAGATGGTCAAGAACCAGGAGCTGCAGATCGAAGCTCTGCAGCAGCAAGTCAGCAGCTTGAAGGACGTCGTCTCCATAACCAAGGACCTCCTGGAGATACGCAACCTAGAAGTCAAGCACCTGCAGGATAAAATGGACGTTATGGAGTCGAAGATCCGTATTGAGCAGGAGAAGCACGACCTGATGAATAAGAAGATGGAGAGGATGATGGAGATGAACAACGAACTCAAGAGGGAGTACGAAACCCAATTGGTGCTGTTCTCAGCTTTGAGGGAGAGATACAACGAAAGGGAATTGGCTAGGAACGTAGTCGACGATTTGAGGGCTGAAAATAAGGCAGCAGGAGAAGGTGGTCAACAGGATGGGGAGGCGACCTCCGCGGAGCAGTCAGTTCCTTCCGCTGAGGTGAAGGAAGAGTGTACTAAGCCTGATGAATCGAATAAAGAGCAGTAAACTTTCGTTCGCATAAATTCTCATCAATTCCTATCTATTCCAATCAATTCCCATAAATTCCCATCAATTTTAATCTTATTTTTTTAAATTTTGTTAATCTGCAATTTACTGGCGTGCAGGCAACCAAAACTACTCGCGATGTTTTCCAAGTCGACTCATAGATGGCGCATGACGTCACTCAGTGTTGCCACGCGTCTATTCGTAACTTCCCCTAAGTCTAGAAATGTCAATTAAATATGTTGGCGACGCAATTTACAGAACTGTCAACGTCAATTATAGAGATAGGTTATATTGTGACATCCGATTTTTATTTGAATTTAAAACGTATTTTTACGTTGTTTAGTGGAGTATTGGGTGAAATTTAATCAAAAAATGAGTGCCGACGCAGCCGCAATCAGTCTCCTGCAAAGAGCTGTCGAATTGGATACGAAAAAACGATACACGGAATCTTTGGTGTGTTATCAGGAAGGGCTGCAACTTTTGGTGGAAATGATGAAAAGTACGTATTTTACTTATTTTAAAACATTATTCGTTACATTCGCTGAAGCAACATTCTATAATCGTACGTAATTGCTTCATGAAATATGTACTTAATGTACAATAACAATTGGTATACCAAACAATTGAATGTTTTTCTGATTTAATACTTTACAATAAGTCCGCGTACAAGAAATACTTCCCGATGTTTTTAAACGTGGTGCAAATCTCATATAAAAGAAAATTAATTGAAAACGCTAAATAATTCAAATCTTCGTTTTGATGATTCTTATACTTGTGGAAATATGTAATTGTAATTACATGACGTAACCACATTACTCTGTGACATATCTACCGATGTGTTAGGCTGATAGCTAATGTTCCCACGAATAGATGGTTAAGTTTAAAGAATGTTTGAATGGAAAATGCGCAGAAGAATCCGGCGAAAAAAAGACCTACCTCCGCAAAAAGATAGAAGAGTACATGGGTCGTGCGGAAGACATCAAAACGAAAATCGGTCAACTGAAGGACCAAGGCGTTTATTCGGAGCAAATTCAAATAGAGAATAATTCCACTGGACATTCATACGACCAAGTTTTCGGACGTTTCTTCGACGAAGATGTAACGTCACTCACTGTGTACGATCCTTATATCCGGAGCTTCCACCAATGTCAGAATTTCGTCAAACTGATGGAATTGGGGTTGAAAAAGTGCCGAAATTTTAGGCACGTCAAACTAATAACAACCAAGGAAAGCGGACAGTCTGAGCAGTTAAAATGGTTGGATGAGATTGGGAAGGATTTGGAAAAGTACCGCGTACGTTTGGAGGTAGAATATTCCTCAACTTTGCACGACAGACAGATTGTGTACGTTGAGTATTAATTGGTGTTACGATGAAAATTTCAACGATCGGAATTTAATGCACCTATTGAATGTTTTCTTCAATATCGGTTTGCTTAATAAACGTTTCTTGTATGTCCCTATATTTTTATTCCTGAATGAACAATGCGAGATATTGATGTCCTGTGAGTATTATTATATTATTATATTTGTCACGTGATGTTGATTCCACAGATTAAACACAGGATGGATAATCAAAATAGGTCGAGGATTAGATTATTTCAAACCTTCACCATCAAAGTTTGCTATTGGAGTGTTCGATATGGATTTCAGAATTTGTCACGAGACCACTGTTAATATATTTCATACGAATAATGTCAAACAATCGTTTGGATGAATAAACTGTGATAAGAGATCGTTTGTTTTTCTTTTACATTTTTTTTAACACGTGTGAGACTTGTTACGTTTTATTAAAAGTTCAATAAATCTTGTTTACTATTATGCTCGCTTTTTTATTTCTATTTAAGTTTTCTTCATTTTCTTTTAGGTATTCGGTGATTTTTATTGTTTTTGTAAACGTTTTTTTAATTTATATTCTAACCTTTGTATATTATAAGTAGGTAAGTGTTTTTGTACCTCATAGGTACAAAAACAAATATGATCCTGCATGAATACCTAGGGCCAACCTATCATTGTCAAATCCAATAACGTCCCATCCGAACTTAATAACTCCGCTCGCCCCAATGAAAATAACAAAAGCTGTAATAACCCATCAGGCAAGGGCGTGTTTGGAGCGGGTGTCGCCGTATGAAGCTCAGCTTTTCAGGTGGTGTACTTTTGGCTCCTCGAACCCTTCAAAAGGGGGAGCCCTTAATCCCATAGAATGGGGTAATATGTGTAGAAAATTGCTCCTAAACTGAATATATTACGGGGCGTATTGTCACGAGACTCCCGGATTATAGGAAATGTGTGTACCTACGCTCAAATCCTCTTTGCCGGTTTTTGTGTGCAGCGCGCGTCTGCTGCCAAATGTGATTAAGATTAATGCGGATGACGTTTGATGGAAGAATTTTGAATGCCGCCCTTTCCCTTCCATAAACGTAGAAAGCGCTAATCCGGCTGGAAAAGGCCCAATACGGTTTTAGGGCGAAATTATTTTTATATTAGGAAATTTGAGAAACTTCGTGCTCAACGCAGGTTTAATTGAGTAAAATTTTATCGAACCGTTTTGTGCCATTTGTATGAATTTTTTGTACAATTGTACTTTTGTGCCGATAAAATAATTATACAATAGTCTTCCGCTGTACGAAAATTCCCATTTGTAAAGTGGCCCGTCCCATTGTAGCCCATGGCACTTCAGAGCCTAAATTCAGTTGAATGAACGGGTGTTTCTTTCTTCGAGTGCCTCCGCCATTCAAACCGCTCCCCAATTCATCATCATTTCACGCTTAGGTAAGAGGGTGCCCCGCACAAGGAGTTAATGATGTCCAAAATTTCATTCACCTCTTACAATCGTCCCATTGTCGCATCGATAAATCCCAAGCTCTCCTCGCACATACATCAAGGAGTTTGGCCATTAGACGCGCAACACTGCAACTCGCAGTCTTGCAGCTCCGCCGTCGGAGGGTCGAGGGCCGGCACAAAAGGGGCCCACCCCTGGGGTCGGCGTGTTTTATTACCGTTTACAAGATTCACCCCAAAAAGTGAGCGACGCCGCGTCGGGCTCTCCCCATAATTTTCCAGTGATTTCACGACTGAGCGGGCTCTTGGTGGCCAGGTGGACCTGGACAAAGGAAGAGCGCGAGCGATGGTCTTTTATTCGCACGTCGCATCGTCGGGTTTGCGTAAATTTGGAAAATTGCACCATGGTGGAAAATTAAATTTACCCGATGCTCCTTGTAGTAGTAGTAGTAGTGTATTTTGGGTTAAAAATGAGAAAATATATTAAGGGCATCATCGTAGTTTTTTCTGCATTTCCATATGAATGAAAAGGCAGACGACCGAAAGGACAGAATTCAATACGACCCAACCCCGCGCGTTAATCCATAACAAGCTATTAATTTTCCACAAAGAACGGCATTACCCACAAGGCTATAAATTACCATCCACTCAAATGAATCCGATTCTGAAATAATTGCGTGGTTTGTGTTCATAAAGCTCCTTTTAAACAGGAAGTACGTTTTGGACGCCAACCGGAAATGCGACGCAGTTCCCACAGGGAACCCTTCACATGAAGTCATCGTAAAATTATGAACGCCCACCACTTGAAATTTACGCCCCTACACAAACTACCCTCTGCGTCGGTGGAACGCACCTCCTGCCCCAAAATACCAGCTAACGAAGTGTTTATTGTAAGAAAACTGGAACCCCCGCGAACAATAGCGCGAGGCCCAACCCCCCGACCTAAACACTTCCCCAATTACCAACTTTAAATGCCTATTTTCGAACGTTCGCTTCTGCAGGCACGCGACCTCTTCCGTCAACACACACGCAAATAGCCTTAAGGGGTGGCTGCGCCAGTGGTAATTTGGACTGTGGCCGTCAGAAAAATGCGACACGCGTGTCCCAACAATTTGTTCATTATTACAGAGCAGGAAAACTGCCAATTCGCACCTCCCTTCTTCACCCCTCGGCACGAAATTTCCACAACCCGGGCCATTCTTGGGACAGTCGACTTTCGTCGCGACGCGTGCCTCGTCACACGGCCATTCATCACTTCGTAATTGATGTTGCGGGTGTGTCCGATGCAATATTGTGTGGGACGCTCGACCGTGAACGCAACAAATTACGAGTGGAATCGCGCCGAAGATAATCGAATTTTGCAGTTGTGATTCAACCACTGACCCTGACGCTGAGCACATTTAATCTTGATAAAATTTTACGAAAATTTAAAAATCGGTCACTTTTCGTTTTGCCAAAATCTAATCTAATTTCAAATCAGTATCTCAATAAACTATTTGCCGTTTTTGCCATGGGAATTACAATAGTAATGCAATCAAATGCTGCAGGGAATGCCTTGTGCAGCAATTTTTTTCCTGTTTAAATCCCACAATATATAGCACAGACATTTGTTAGTATTAAGAGAGGAGACCCCGAGCGAGTTGGTGGTACGTATCGCACAAAGCGGTCCGACGCGGAAATGTTTGCCTAAGGATTAATTGGCATAATAGGAGGTGTTTGCGACGGGAAAGCACGTATTTCAGTCGCGCTTCCCCTATTCACCGTTGCGTCGCACCGTAATAATGCATTGATGAAATCTGCAGTAGAAGTCCAAAATTCTCTCTCCGCGTCACAGGATAAATTACTCCGTGCTGATGTTATGATGAAATTAATCTGATGTTATGTTTACTACGTGCACAGGTTGCACAGGATGCGAGGGGGAGGTGGGCTTCGGATGGGTCACCACGCGATGCTGCAACATGAAGAGTGAGGATAAACCAATTTGCTCTTCGTGCAGCGGGCGAATGCGAACAATGCTCGTCCACGAGTGTCTCATTTTCAATTCTATACTTAGATTACACGACAAATTTTGCTAATGGCACAATGCGGAAGAGGGCATTCCATTCGGGGAATTGGAAAATTTCCATGACAATGGGACGATCCGGCGAGAGTCATCTGCCCTCGCAATCCCCAAACGGACCTGCAGTAAACATAATAATGCAACTCATTCATTAGGCTTTTCGTTCGGAGGAGTCGGTTTTAAAAACTTCCAGTTAGCCCTGTGAATTTGCAACACAATTGTGCACGTCAAACAGCTATTGAATTCGCAACGAAAAATTTTCGCTTATTTGGTAAAATTTATGGATATTTCGGTCACTAGAATTTATAGAACCACCCTTTCCATATTTATCATTAAAGCGTATCGAATAGGGAATCCGATCCGGTCCAATATTGGACGGGGATTTCATTTGTGTCGCTTTCAATATTGGTAATTGTCACAGCTCGGTAGTGTTCATTAAACCGGCATATGTTTGGAACCATTCGATTGTGGAAATCACCTGATGATTAGCACGCGCGTGCCCACAAACCCATCTCATTTGCTTTTGAATACCAAATCCTCCACCAGCCATCCACTCCAATTGCCTCGAAATTTGAAATTCACAAACGAAAAACATGTTCTTTGAAGAGTATAACGACTTAGGTGCATCGGGCATAATCAAACGATGAGAATGAAGATGGTAAAACGGTAGTCCAAGGAAACACAAAGAGGAAACAATTTGAAGAGGGTCGATTTATATTTTTGACAGCTGTTTGCGGTCGCATCTCTTTATGCGCCCCTAAAAATTACTAGAATGCGATGAATGCAATTAAACGATTGCCATTGACGCACCCCAGTACGTAATAACGAACTTGTTCTGGGATAATTGTTACCCTTTTCGTGTGGGGTGCCACCCTTGGCCCACTTGCCATTGGCGCATGAGACGGCACCTCATCCCTTTGGGGATTAAAAAAGGGAGTGGCTTATCCCACTACGAGCTCAATGCTTCCCTTACTAATATAGCCCTTATGATTCTCTTCCAATTCTTATTTTACATGATTTTTCATTCACTATAGAAATTGAATATTCAAGCATTTTATTTTCTCAGTTATTCATAGCGCTTACTTTACCATTTCGTATAAAATATGAGAGCAGATATAAAGGGATGTGATAAGAACGGTGAATGGTTACTTAAATCAGCACTAATTCATGAAGAGCTTTATCCCCTCACTTTGGCATCTCGTAGAAAATATGTACAATTCCTCTGATACAAATACAAAATAAATATTTTATATACAATCTCAAAACTCCATATCAAAAATATCGATGGGTGCGAAGGCCTCAAGTTCAGTCGTCTTCCGCCTCTTTTTCTTCGTCGACATTCATCACGTCGATGTCCACTTCGTCGCAAGCATTTTCCACCTTCGGCTTCTTCGAGCCCGAGCAGCTCCTCAAGCAGTTGCAGTTGCATTTCCCCGAAGGCGACGCGCCCCCGACCATCCCCGGCAAATCCTCCTTCTTGTACTTGACCCTCCTGTTCTGGAACCAAATCTTCACCTGCTTCTCGGACAATCTCAAGCACGTCGCGATCTCTATCCTCCTCAATCTCGAGAGGTACATGTTCGAGGCGAACTCCCTCTCCAGCTCGAGCAGTTGGTGGCTGGTGAAGGCCGTTCTGATCCTCTTGCTCGAGGCGTCCTTGGAGTGCTCATCGGACCTCTTCAGTGGCGGAGTTGGAGTGGACTCTCTGCTATCCAAGTTTGGGGATAGTCTCGATGGGGAGGTGAGGTGCATTTGTTGGTGGTGGATTGGGGATGTGTTGTGGATCGAAGGGGGTAGGACGCTCAAGGGTGGTAGACCTTTAAGTGGGGCGAATCCGTGCATCGGGGGGATGATTTGATTGGAGCGGTGTCTTCCTTGATTCGTCCTTCTCGGTGGTAAATCTTGATGGATAGTTGGGACTTGATGGGGCAAACTTTGGAAAATTGCCATGTTTTGAGTTGTTTGGCTGGGGGACAACCCTCTATTGGAGGATAAACCTTGATTAGTAGACACCTCTCGATGGGGGGACAATTCTTGATTAGTGGACGAGCCTCTATTGGGGGACAATCTCTGATTAGGAGACAAGCCTCGATTTGCGGCCAACCTTCCATCGTTCAGATTATTGCTCGATAGACTTTCGAATCCTTGGGCGAAGCTTCCACTTGCGGATGGCCCTTGGACGCCAATTCCCTGGAGGGGCATCCCTTCACTTTGCGATAAACTCTGTGGTGACAGTCGATTTGGAGATGAGGGCAGCTCGTAGAGATTCGTTTGACTTCTTAAACTCGCTTTACCAGCAACTTGTCCCTTATTCGGAGGAATCCCCAAGGGCATTGTGGCCAAAGGGCGGATGGGTTGCTTCAGCTGATGCCCCAAGAGCGAGTTGAACTGCAACTGCTGCTGTTGGGCCAAATTCAACCCGAAGAGGTAATACTGCCTCAGGTAATCTTGAGTGTAGTTGAAAATCGGCCTGACTGCTTCATCACCGGGCTGCAGGTACCCACTCAAGTCTTTAGTTGACGTGTTGATTAGGGAATCAACTAGGAACGATCTGGACATTTTCATGGCACAATTTCTTCTAAAACTCGACACTAGCAGCCTTGCTGGATTACACTTGCACCCATACGTTGCTTCTAGTCTTAAGACCTTGAGGTTTTCGGGCGGAATTGTTTGTCAAAAACCTAACAAGATTGTTTGTCAACTTGCACACAAAAACGAATCTTCAAACCCCGGCAGGATTGTTCGCCAACTTGCACTTCGAATAAAGTTCAGGTCACGGCGTGAAGGCACGTAAAGTTGAGCGTGCGTAAGGACGTTTCACTTAAGCCCTTACGATTATCACTTGGTCTCTTCACGGCTGAGCCTCGCAGGGTGTTCCTCCGCACATTGAACGACCCACTGAAGCCAAAAATGAGGCAGTTAGCGTTTATATGCCCCCACTTAGGTAATGGAGAGGAGCTGCCCTCACGGCCCTATTGTCCTTAGCCCCGCCCGGAACGGCCCAACACTGCAACCCCCTAGGCCCTGGGGTCGCAAGGGGCCGGGTAAACAAATTATACACTGCCTAATCTTCGATCTAGTTAAACATTGCTTCCTCCGGTAAACATACGAGTTCGGGTCTGGATCCCAATTCATTAATTTGTCGTGGGATCTAGGCCCTAATTGGTTTCCTCCTTGGCTGCGTGCAGAAGGGGGATCGGCTATCAAGGAGTAATCGAGAAATTAATTTGATTATTGGCAGTCCTGATTGGGCTGCTGGGGTTAATCAAATCGGGACTGCAACCTTTCCTCTGGCATGTGATTCAATTAAAGCACGTAATTATGATTCGAATTGTACGGAGGAAGATGTAGTGCGGGGGAGAAGGATTTCGTTAGCGAAATGTGGCGACATTCATTTCTTGAACTTGAACCCTTAGCTATAATTTTTCTTGAAACTGCTCATAATAATTATAATACAATAAGATAATATAATAATATATAATTATGAGAATAATAATATAAAAGCTTTATTAGTTCCAATCACTTGTTGTACCTACAGACAGATCAAAAATAATTCGAATTGCGTCCATTTTCACATTAGCTTATATGAGTATATATCGTATATAGTACCGTATAGCATAGTATAAATAGTATACGGAATGTATTTGAGGGAAATCCCACGAAAAAAACCGCACGAAAACGCGCCAATTGTAGCGGAAAACAACCGCGGAATTAATCTCCCGGCGCCTCCGCCAAAGTGCGCTCGATTTCTCGATTTTCGATGCGCCTTTGGTGGAGGCGTATGCTGATCAATGCAAAATGGGATTTCACTCTGCCTCTACATTCGCCGATTTCACGAAGTCAAAACTGCTTGAGATGAAGTTTCGTAGCGAAATATTGCGATAAAGTATTAATTTTCAATGATAATTCCGGTATTTATTAATTATAGGCTGCGACTATTTGACATTTCGTAGCGCAACGAAATCCTCACGATGGAAGTGACGCGCAATTTCAGCCAATCCCTGATCAGTATTTCAGTCGAGTTATGGAGGCCGAACTGAACGGAGAAATGTCAAAGTCATCGAACGAAACGTCAAAATCAGCGGCGTAGGATTTGCGCGTTTTTGGCCGTTTTTGAGCCAATTTTCACCAAAATTTCCCTCGAAAAGGCTTCTATAACGTTTTTTGGGCCGATTCGGCGTATGACGCGTTCCGAACGATAGATTTTCGCCCTCCGAAAGTTCCCACGGAACTTGAGGCCGTAAAAATTTCAAACGTCAAGGCGTCCGATTTTTCGACAATTTCTCTCCGATTTTTCCCGATTTTCACCCAATTTTGCTGATTTACCTCCGATTTTCACCATTTTCTTTCGTTTTTCTAAATTTCTGCAGCCGTTCCGGGCAAATAAAAGAAATGCTCACAATATATTCGTAAAATATGCGTGTTGGTGGGTATAAAGGGCTTCGCTACAGAATTTGATTCTTTCAGACCATTCGCCATGTACCATAAAAGCGTCGGATAACCTAATTGGGTGAATTATCAATAAATTATTATTGTTAAAGCATTGGGTGGCAAGCGATCGATTATTAAAAAACTAGCGGCCAAAAAAGGGGCGCGTCGTCGAGTTCCGATCTGCGAGTGGCCGCCGCTTTCGCTCTAGTTTTGCTGAAGTCTGCAATGTGTCGGAACTTCTACGAGCGGTAGTGTAGGTACGGAGTGGCATAAATCAAAAAGTAGGTTGGAGACATTCGACTTCTCGAACTCGACAGCAGCTTTGACTCGCAGCTTTTCCGAAGTCCGTCCAAAGGGCGCGATCACGCGCGAAACTTTTATTTCCTGCCGAATACCCGGCGATATTGGAAGCATGCTCCGGTTCAGGTCGACCGTCGTCGGGAAAGTTCTCCCATTTTAATTCGACATCCCTTTACTGCTCCTCCGGCAAGAGCAATCCCAACTATTTCCCCGGCGTGTCGGCATCCGAGGGCTCCCCTGAAAAGCATCTCTCAATTATGGGCGAGTGCTCATCGCGGCCGCACTCCAACGAATTCCGCCTTCCGATAAAAATCAATCGATTGTCGGCGAATCGGATAATGGTGGGAAACAACGGCGGAGAATCCGGGCGGTGGGGCGAATCCCTTCGCAGGAGTCAACCTTTTCTCGGCCCATTGTTTGGGGGGGCCCTTTGATGTCGGTGTCTTTGATGGGAAAAAAATCGCGAATTGAATTTCAAATTCAGACGTGGATTAGTGGCGTGGTGGCGGAGGGAGACGCGGAGGGGGGTTTGATTGAAAGATTCCCAATACAATCTTCGCTGGAATTGGCACTGTTTGTGACGTGAATTCAGATGGTCCCTGTGTCCCATATGACGATGTGAAAAACAACGTTCTTTTCGTGTAGAAAGTGCGTTCCATTTATCTTGGACCATAAGCATTAATTGAATTAACCCTTTGTGCCCCAGTAATAATTAAATAAACATTGTGACTCTGCACACTGGTTAGGAACTAGTAAAACGCATGCATATTTCAAATCAATTATTCCATTATTAATTTGTTTTAACCATTCAATGTTTTTGAAAATAGTGAGATGTTAGTGTATAAAAACAAGAAGTTAAGAAATTGATGCTCGCCTATCCAAACTTTTTGGAATATATTGGAGTTTTTGCAAGGTACTGAAAAGTCCCGTCAAGACTTGAATATTCATCTCAATTCAAAACTATAAATACTGGTTTTACACAAAATTATAATTTTGAATATGCTGGGACACAAAGGGTTAAAGCTAACTTAAAAAATAGTTATGAGATGAGGTTCCCCGAGTGGCCAGGTACGAGGAGCTGAAGATCCTTCAGCCCGAGGAAATTTGCTCGAATGTGTAAACGCTTCACTCCGGCACTCCCTCCGAACGCTTGACAAAGTGGACATTGTGCAAAAACATTCATTCAAGTGGTCGACTTCCATTGATGCTGGTCGACTTTTGTGTCCCGCGATTCAGGCAGTTTAAAATGCATTATGGGACACTGCCAGGTACTTACCATTGTGGGGGAGTCCATTCACCGGAGCTGAGGTACCTGTTGTACTCTTGTACCCAGCACAAAGGACTAGTAGTAAAATTTTCCTTTTCTACATGTGGGAACCTCTCGAGACTCCAATCTCGAAATGGATCCTCGTTCGCTCTCTTCTTCGGGGCCTCATTTTAATATAGATGGTGGATTTCCGCGTCGCGAAAATTAGGGTGAAAGTCCCCGGAAGGGCCGGTCGATCGACCGAGATGACGTTGCGGCTCCCACTTTTCCAATATAAAGGCAATCCGTTTTCAATTTCACGGAAATAATGGGGCGGAAGCCCCGAAACTTCGCGCCATCCAGTCTCCCGAGTCCTCCGCTTCCCGGACCCCCGAAAGCAAATAAAAGAATCGATATAATGTTACCGGTGACTATTGTGCCGCACAATGACTACCACCGGCCGACAATGGTCCTCGCTGAGGATCCTCTCCACACGGAGCACCGTGTCTAATTAGATGTCAATGAATTAAAAGACTGCCGCTCGGAGAAGGGGACCAACGACGCTTCTCATTATGATTTCATACGTTCCGCCGAGAGGGCTTTGTGCCGCCGGGTTCGCGTCATCAATTACGGGACGTTATTTGCGCTGTCTGGCTTTTAGGGATATTGCTTTGGAGGGGGGGGACGACTTTTCATTATAACGAGGAATGGTTTTCTGACACCATTACCTATGAAATTGGCAGGGGATGGTCAGTGGGATCGATTTGTCGTTGTACACCCTGTTAACTGCCCCAGAGCCGGCGTGAAATTTTACGGGGCCGGGTTCGAAATTTTCGCGGGGCCAAATCGTAGCGTAGGTACCTAAATCTAAGTGACCCCCACGTCAACTCTAATCACTATAATTACGCGAACTCGCAGATTGTAGCGCCTTCTGCATCCCCGGCGCGTGCACGAACATCGAGGACTCGCAAAGGCTAATTATAAACTCGACATGGGGAAGCGGAAATGCGATATTCCTATCAGCAGCGATCTGTTGTCGCAGTTCGACGGTAAATATGGCATGAGGGGCGGCGAAGCCCACATCGCAACATTAAATAACAGACGCCACCCCCCCAAGTAATCTGATCGTCCCCGGCTAAAAAAGCGATTGTATGTTAGTGGAATAATGAGAGATCCGGCTCAGTTCTACTGATAAAGTGTACGGTTAAAGGTCACGGGCCCTAAACGACCCATTAATCCTAGTTTATGCCCTATCCGGGAATGATTTATGACGGAACGGAGCGTCGCCTTCGCCCTG
This sequence comes from Hydrochus callosus, assembly GCA_033557855.1. Classification (NCBI taxonomy): domain Eukaryota; kingdom Metazoa; phylum Arthropoda; class Insecta; order Coleoptera; family Hydrochidae; genus Hydrochus; species Hydrochus callosus. The sequence continues at coordinate 72,830 of JAUIMY010000026.1, read as the reverse complement.
ACGGAATCGAACGCATTGTGGAGAAATTCGCCATTTGGCCGGGCGCTGGCAATTGGGGTGGTTTCAATTTCCAAAAGGCCGAATGAAAGCGGGAGATGACTTCGCGTTTCTACTTCTGTTCCATCGCGGCGCAGATGTTAATCAGTTGAAATACACTTGAGTTCGGTTTCTTTTATCGCCTCCTCCCCAAAACAGGCAGCTGACCGAGAACCGATCTGGAGTGTTGCGTTTATTGGGGTGCGGTGAAGGGTGGCCGCGGACCCCTCGACCAAGGATCCACCGGCGAATCGCACCCCAGAAGTGCTTCAATTGTCTGCAGATAGGATGACATAATGGAACGGGTGCTTTTTTGAAAAAGGTTGCGCGGTTATGAGCTTGTCATATGCACGTCAGAGGCTGAGGAGAGGTGACGGTCGAGAGGCGTGAGGCACCGCCGGGGCCCCTTAAAAGGGTCGCTCCTGGGGGAGCATTCCGAAACCCAATACATCGCCCTTTGGGGCTTGTTTTTCACGAGTGGCCATTGTGGCGCGATTTCAATTCCCTTTCGTTTTCCTTTAAAAATTTGGGATTGAGGGATGTTGTTGAAGGAACCATCATTGAATTTGTTAGGAAATTGAATTGAACGGTTTTCAGACAGTAAGAAAGCTCTGGGCAATTTCCAACTATCGCAAACAAATTGCCGACGATATATCGAAACGGCCTCCGCACCTGGATTATTTTTCCCGTCTATATCCATTTAATGGGTGAATGGATTGCATTCCGCCTGAAGGAATTCCGTTGCACACGTGTTTCGGACACCTTGCGCCCGCTCAACCGTGAAATGAGCCGCAGAATCTTCGCCGACGCAAGCACGGAGAGCCCTTAAATTATTCCCAAATTCCCCGTCATTACGCATTCTTCTCGGCGAGCATTCCTCCGGCCCTAGACAGCCCGGCCCCGGCAAAAGGGACAATCCTTGAATGAAGCCGGCGCACAATGCTTCGGACAATCTACTCAAGTGGAAAAGTCACAAAGCCGGCCAAACGTTCAATGGAACGCATTGTGACCTGATGAATAGGCCATAGGAGGATCCGAGCGTAAGGATCCCGCGTAGGTGAAGAAGTACCCACCCGAAAGAGAGAAGGGCACCATAGAAAAATTGGAGAGAAGGTGGAATGGATGCCGGGCGGCTCGTCCTTTTTTAATGTTTCGTTAACACGCTCCGGGTTGTTGTTGCCATTATGTCCCATAACCGTGATGAATACGCTCGTGGACCCGGATGATTTATAACTCGGACCTTTGTCCGCACAGACGGAGTAGCTACGCCCTTGGGTTTTTATTTTGCGAAATTTCACGCTACATTACGCATCAGAATTCCTTCCTCTCTAATCTTTGATGCGTCGCAGCCCCCAATTAAACCCAGCTTAATTGGGGAAGATATGGAATGCGATTCCTATTAAACGTACCTACCTATGCAATCGGCTAGGTTATTAATTATCATAATTAAGCTAAACCCGGCCGTGTCCGTTCCTGCCGTAATAAACAGAACCACCGGGGTGTAAACTGTCAAAGAGTGACAAATTGCTCTAATCTTGACACGCCAGTTTATGGATTATGATTAAGCGGCTCGGAGGTAGAGCGTGTCGCGTATTCACAATTTCCAGTTGGTGCCTAAATGCAGCTATCCAACGCATTTGGTAGGGCAACCCTTCACGTCTTGTAGCTAACCAAGAAAAAATCCTTCGTGCGCCCCTTGTGCTTCCCAATAAAATTTGCAACCCTACAGCCAAGTGTGATGTATACAAGAGGGTGGTATATCTGTCGGGAAATGCGCCGCAACCCCATTTCAAGGTGAAATGCACCCCCCCCCCATGCAGGGGTTTATCGCCGTTGAGGAAACCGAACCACCGCAGACAATATCGATCCCCCTTTCGCACCGCGAGCCTAGTCCCCATTAGGATTTAAAGTGCTCGACGAAGATTCGCGACAGGGACGAAGCGGCACTGTTAAATGAAAATTCAATTAGTGTCGTCAACAGTCGCAGCTCTCATTAGGCCTCCCTTGTTCGGGCCTGACGCTCGTATGCAAATTCCCGCCGCCTAATGGGCCCCCGTGACGAAAGGACGCCACTGGATAAATTTGAAATGGGGCTCCCGTTGTTTGGCGGGGGCAAACAGACACCACTTGCCACAATCACGGCCGATTGTCTTCTGAGGATCGGGAAATTGGCGTGAGAGCAGTAAATCACTGGCTGGGGCGAGGGAACATCCTTCGGGATGTCCCGCCTGCGAGGATGAAAGAATTGGACGATCTATCTTAGCTTCTTTTACTTTTCCGCTGAATGATTGATGCTTGATGGGAGTTTGAATCGGCGGTGACGGATCGGCGATTCGGTTTTTATCTGCGTAGAATAATGACGCGATTTTGAAAAGTGGGAATCTAAAACACATACAATTTTACACATACAACTGGGCCTGCAGTCCATGTTGAAAAACATTAAAATTTCATGTTTCATTTCAACGCGACACCTTAATCCTCCGATAGTGTCGCTTCCTTCCTGGAGCGGCGCGATTAATTAGCCGGATTTTTTTCCTGTCGCATTACCAGATAAAAAATCTGCTATCCTTCCGCGATACGAAGGGCCCAGGGGGTAATGAATGCGAGCCATGAGGCAGCTGGGCGAAGCGCTGACAGGATAAATAATTCTTCGGCTTCCGAGCCACCCCTTAATTAATAAGTCGACAACAGTCCATTCATCCAATTTATGGGCTTACAGCAATCAAGTGGGTCGATTGTTACAACAGTGCCCACTTGAATACGACACCAATTGAAGGTAAAAAAAATAATGCATGTAAATGGGCGGTTCGTTCCGGATGCACAGCCCGTGGTTGCTCGACTACTGTTTGAACTATATTATGAATGCATTTTTACCCAGTCGATCGCTTGCCACCTAATTCTTCCACGGTAGATCACCAATGATTTAGCACCCCCGCCATAACACAACTAAAACGAATTTAATTCCGAAGAGTGGCGGTGAAACAGCCCAATCGGAACAAAACGGTCCATTCGCAAATTTCCGGTGAATTTGTTTTGGCCGGAATCCGGCTTTCCCGGAATCACCCCCCCCCCCCCTGGCCATTCTCATCCCTTTCATCGGCACGCAACAGCAGGACTACAAAATCGCCCATTGTACTATTTCACGGGCTCGGGCGGACTAAACGTCACGCTCCGATCGGATTTCTTTTCACCGGATCCGCTCATATTGTTCTGTATTTCCGAATTTAACGTGCGCTGTTTAAAATTCAATCGCAAACCAAGCACATCGGTCCAGGTGAATCGATTCCGGCCTACCATCCCATCTCCCGGGGTTGCGTCTCGCTTTCCCAATGTTGCAGTCAAACCGTTGATTTTGCACGTTGTAACGTTTTTAATTTGGGATTCGTTTATTAAACAGTGCGCTTTGTGGTGGAATGGTTTCATTTATTTAAAGCGATTAATTACACTCGCAGTAGGAAAACTAGGAAAAAATTTGTTTCGAGAAACGGCACTGTATTGCGAAAAAGGACAAAAAGTTGTGCTGCTACTTACCTCATTCGGGAGAATGAGAATGGTGGGGCGAGCTGCCGAGAATCAAGGCCTATTCACGATGCGTAGAGCTCCAATTGAAGTTCTATTTATGGTATAAATTCCTGAATGCTTTCTTAAACACCCTATATTTATACTCAATATGTGCTACTTAATTGGTTAAACCATTATTTTTTAATTTTATTGAACTACTTAAGTAAAAAGGGCGAGTGCAAATGTAAAAAGCATCGCCGTGTCAAAACACCACACGAAATAAAAAGATCACGACCAAAAACAGCAATGCCCCCTAAAGGGGAGGCGACTGACTGTTGGGGTAGCTGCTTCTCGCCCTCCTTTGATCCTCCCGTTGTAATGGAGCGTGCAAAAACTTGCTCGACATATGCAAAAGGGCGTCGGTTCGCCGAAAAAGCTGCGCCATTCCTCGCGAAAAGAGTCATTCCGCTAATGAAAATTAATGAAACGTCCGCTTGACATTTTTCCGTCCGTTTTTTTTGCATTTCGTCCGCTTTTTACTTCCTCGGGGCGTCCTTTCTCTCCTCCAGCTCGGAACCTACCTCGCTGTGTGGCGTAACGAGGGTCGACGTGAATGCGAGTGGCCCGGACACCCCCTCGGGCTGGCCGTGCATATGTTCACCCTCGAGCCCCACTTTAATAGATTAATCTACCCTGAAAAATACTGCCAATATTACACCGCTTTATTACATCATTAATTATGTGAATTGGCTCACCCCAGGGGGGTGGCTTCTACTGCTCCGGATGGGGATTGCGTCCGTGCGAACTTTTTAACTGCCCATTAAAAGTTTCGAATGCAGCGATGCACCCAACTTGCACCCAGAAGGGCTGTTTAATTCAGTTGCGCCATTTAAAGAGACAGGTATTTCCCTGGCAGGAGCAATTTTCCCCGGTAAAGAGGCAACGTTACCGTTTCCCCTCGCTTTTCATTCTAATTCCAGCTTGAGAACAACTATGAATTTTTAATTCGGTTTCGATTTCAAAGCCCCAGGGTCTCTATTCCCGCAACGTATCGCAAACTTCAGGTATACAAGGGCCCCCCGTTGACGTTTAATGATAGATTACCATACACAATGGTGCGCGACAAATTCTCGAGGACGTCAAACAAGCCCGATTATGTGATTGAATGATTCCCCCGGTCGAGAGCTTTTAATGAGTTATGGCTCGCCATTGTTCCAGCGAAAGAACACTTACCACTGTTTGCTGGGGAAGCGAGTCTGATGAATGGTTCGGGTGCTTGAGGTACGCCGGCGACCGGTGACATTCCGACAATGCGGCACAAGAATCGTCCTCAAACTCCCGACCACCCCCCTCGGGCCCATTAGAGTCGTTTTCCAGTGGAACTAACACATCTCCCGGCACTTCGAGTTGCATGAATCCTCCGCCTTGGGGCTTTTTTCCCGGGAAAACGGCATTAAATTGGTACGCGAGTTTATTTAGAGACGCCCTCGCCGCGCCGGGAGCCGGGGGCTGCTAAGCTCTGCGTTCTTTCTTTAGCGAGTTGTTCGCCGGTCCGGGGAATTCCGGCGTAGTGTTGCGGATTTAATTCCAGACGGTGGCTTTTGGGATTATTCCGGTGCTGCGGCAAACAGTGGATTTGAATTTATTTCGCACGGTGAGAAAACTGAACGCCTATTGGAACTTTACGCACGGCGCAGGCCTCGATTCTCGGCAGCTCGCCCCACCATTCTCATTATTCCAAGCGGCGAATGGACACAACCTAGTCGTTTTTCAAACGGCCGGTCCCCAAAACAATGCGATGCGAAATTAAAAGTTGTACAGCTTTTCCTTTCGAGCCTAATGATACAAACAGGATTTATATCCAAAGATTTCGTTCTGATGGCAAAGCGATTCACAATCAGTGATGGAACACGTACATAAATCAAACGGAGTTCAACGTTTCTGGAGGTGCACAGTACTCCACACATCCTCGACCCTCCACTTCACCCTTTAAATATTGCAACGTCCGCTTTCTTTCCGCATCCGTCAAAGTCTGCAGCTTACCGTCGCGACGGTGCAAGTTTCCCCCGATCTCCCCGCGGACCTACGCGAAAGTTCAAAAGCGCCGGCGAACTCGAGCTTTTTTCCTTTTTGCGCCCAATCGCTATCCGTTTCCGCATCGGTTTGGTTTCACACCATCCCACCGGCGCGGCGACCCTCTCGTTTTGCTTCCCATGCTTCCTCTGAAGTGGATTTCCTCCTGTGAACCACTCGGGGTGGGCGCCACTTCAAACAAACCACTCGATCACTCACAGTGGCGTGTAGGGTGTGGTGGAATATTTCACTTCCTCCTTTAAGTTTTTCGTTTCCTTGCTTCGAACAGATTCTTCCCCTGAATATTACCACCGTTTTGTCATTAATTTTATTTTATTTTATTTATTTATTGTTTCTTTTATGTATTTGCTTATAACGATCGGACTTCGTATAATTGGTTGTATTTATACAATCGTCGATGCTTCTAATAGTCGTATACATCGCCCTAGGTTATAACAGGGATGATCAACTTTCTAATAATTTAAAGACAGTAGAATAGCTCCCGCTGGAGTTGAGTATAATAATCAATATCGAATTGCAGCCGTTCATATTCCCATAACAATTCAACACAAAAGCACATTTTAAACACGAAACCCGCGCAAAATCCCATTAAAGTTCAAAACTCGAGACCTTCGCAGCCCAAACAAAACCCGACGCCCCCTTAACTACGAAACCATATCAGCGTCGGGCCATTCCTCTTTATTTTCGGATGATGCCCTTCGTCGCAGACCACTCGTGATTGCGTTTTTTTTTCTCTCCTTCGTGAGGAACAAAGGTCCAGGGTTGCCCGCATCGTCCCTCGTCCGTGCACTCGAAGGCTTCGTTTCGATCCGCCGCGGCCATTGTAACACAATAATAGTGTTTAAAGTGAAACCCCTTCGGAACGATTCGGCCCTCCTTCCAGCTCCAACCGACCGGAATACTTTAATAATTACGGAGTTTGTTTATTTCTGTTTACTCGCATGTGATCGAGTGCATGCAAACTACTGTTGACTCTGCATGCGCGCGTAACGAACCCGCGGCAAATTCAACCGTGGGGTCATGGGACGTTGGCGTCTGTCGAAAATTTCATCTTGGAAAATATTAGCTTTGTCGGTTCTATACCAGTTCGGAACTAGAACGCATGCGCGACCGTCAAAATTTAGCGCTGGCGCGCCGTCTTATCGCCCCTTTCCCTTAGGCGGCCTGGCTGCAGGTGTTCTTATGTACATACCTGTGTGTACATGTACCTTGGTTATTATGTGTGTTTAATTTAACTAATTTATAACAATTTGGTGTGGCGGTAAACAATGATCGTAAAAAGTATACTTACGTTATTGCGAACAACGTAGATGATGAAATCGCCGGAGACTCGAAGAGAGATGTTGATATTTTTTCGAGAGGACGTGTCCTGAGGTGACAAGGCGACAATTCAATGGGGACCCTACATCCATTCGCCCTCCATTGTAACAAGATAGGATTACGGGATTAGTCGTCATGACACCGCAAAACAAATGACAATGGGACCTCTGCGGTAGCCTCGGGCCACTTATTCGGTTGAGAACGTTCATTTTTTTGCGTGAGATAAGTAAACAATCCGTCATGTCCAATACGAGCACGGAACGGACTTACCGATCGAGGATTTTTCTCTAATAGTAGAGCCGGTCCTGGAGAATGGAGATGAAATTGTAATGGGGATTGCCCTCCCACCAAACGTGTGGGAAACTCGAAAACACACATCATCTCCAATGTGGAGTGGCTCGGGGCATATGTCTGGCCACGTGACTTTAATAAGGGCCTGCAGGGCTTGTCCTATCCAGCCGCATGGCCATCCTTGAGCTGCCCATCAAAGGTCGCGCCGCGACGCCACAGAGGGTTGTAAATGGCATCCGATATCAGCCGAAATCGTATTTGCACAAGGGATGTTTTCCGCTTGTTGGCTCTGCTTGCCAGTCGGGTTCCTAATTGGCAGTTTATTTGTTGACGGCCCGTGAAGAGGTCGGCGGATAATTAACGGAGATATGTTCGTTGTGTTTTACGTTTTGATGACCGACAATTTTAATAAAAACTTCTGCAACTTAGCAAGGAAACAAAAACACAAGGTGTGTCTGAGAAAAATCACCTACATAAGGAACTCATCAGTAGCAAAAGTCAGAATTTGAATTGGATGCTCCCGTTGAACCCCGCTTAGATTTCCTCGAACTCCCGATGACATTATACATACTTTATCCAGCAACCCTCTCAACCCATCCCAAACCCCGACCTCCCCGCATTAAGATCTCCTTATCGGCGATTTGCAGACTGCAGCCGGTCGTTCGGTGTTGCATCCAGGAATAGGCGTGCACAACAAAACGGGGCGAATGGCACAATGGGGATGTTTCGTTGCGACGTTTCGTAACGAAGGCGATTTCTGCCTCGCGTCACATCGATTGCGCCGCGCCGCTGTGGCCATGAATGGCGCTTTGCATGCCATAAGGATCGCTAGTCCACAATGACCACCGCTCGGAGATTTCTATCGGGGGGTGGAACCAGTTCGATCGAATTTATCGGCTAATCCTGCATTTTCCATTTTCCGCGGCGGAAATAAGTCCCATTATGCTCCATCAAAGTTGGAAATGAACTCTCCGCAATCGGTGGAATTTCTTTGGCGAATGAAATTCGTCCCGATCTGCAAAGGAAATTCGGCCCTAATTGGGCCGGGCCTTCGTCGTTGGGAAAATAATCGGGAGTTTGCGATTTCGTGAATAATTGCCCGAGTGCTGATTAATGTACTCGCTGGGAATACAAACAACCCTTATTCTTAGCGAAGCTTTCGGACAGGTCACATTGGGGAATTTATCAATATTTTTACGGATGATTTTAATTTGATTTATTTATTTTATTTCAATTTGGTTTATATGAATAAGTGGGTTTGTATTAGCAGGTTGGGTTTTTCGCTCGGTTTATGTTGACACCATTGACTAAATTGGTCATGGGTAACAACCGAAAATTTAGGACTTAATTTATATTAAGACGATTCCCGACATGAGGAACACCATTTCCCTTTCACGCCAACGTGAATTCCAAAGTAGATTTTGGGGTAGGAAAATGGGGGAAAATGAATAATGTAATCGCCTTCAAAATCCTGACGTGTCCTGCCGCTGAATACAAATGTTGGTGCCCATTGAGTCAGCAAAGGGCTCGGGGTGAGGGCGAAACTACTGCTGTTGCCTTTTTCATGAAAAGGATATGTTCGAAGTGCTGCATGTGCGAAGGCTGAATACAACCAGTGTAATCCCGGAGAGTGCCGACACACATACGACATGCACCCTGCGAACGGACGATCATACACCATTTAAGGGTTGATCATATCTCTTTAAACGCTCCATCGTAATTTATCAAAAGCACCCGAGTTCTTGCGAAGAAGGGAAGTCACGGAAACGGAAACGTGAGTGCGGTGTTTATTACAATAAAATATGGGGTCGCTTTGTCAGCCTGAGGGTTGCTCCCGTCAAATGCAATGCCATCTAGTCCGCAGCACGTTTCCTGCAGCTAACATCCTGGAAAAAGTGCGGCATCTACTTAGTTACTAATGACGATAGGGCGGGGTTGGGGGGTGCAAGCACGCTTCGATCACGTGCACCAGAACAAAAGCAAGACTAGGGCATTCGTTTAATTATACAATTAATTTTATCCCATTGTTTCACCTCACTAACTCTAAATTTCTCATTTCAATCGAATGGAAGTGATAAATCGCTGAAATTAAATGATTAGATTTTTTCACGCGAAAATTAAAAAATGAATGCCAAGCGATAATTAAGACCAGGGAAAATTGAGACGCCAATTCTCCATGAGGGTTTCCGACGCGATAACGAGACTTCTTTCCCCATCTGCCCACATTTCCCCGTAACTAACGACGCGACGGGGCTAAAAAGATGAAAACCCGTTCATTAGTTGAAGTCCGTTAACTGCTCTGAACGAGAGTGCGAAAATTAAAACTTCCGAAGTACCACCTCCTCCGCCTTCCGCCTTAATAAAGACATTAGCAATTCCGTCATGACCCCGATTAGATGGGAACTCGCTTATTATTCATTAAATCAGTGTTACCCGGCTCTTAAGTGCTCCGTAGGCTTTCTTTTCAACAGCGAGCCGTTCTTTGGCTCGCCGTATATATTACCGCGGCGTCCTGCTGACAGAAACGTTCTTGTAGCTGAAATTGTTTAGTCCCAAGTCTCCCTGAGCATACGCTTGCGTACACACATTTTTCCCAGTGCACTGTTGCATCCTGACCGCAAAAATCCATACAGAACGCCTAACCAACTTTGTTAACTGTCTGGTTTTTACCTGCTCGCCAGCAATCAGGTTACTGGTTGAATCGAAATACAGTTCCGCGGAGTTAGATGTTATGCTAATTAAATTCCCTTCTGCATTTCCAGACGTTCGGTGTGCGGCGCCGCATTCACAGGCCGTACCATTTACGCGGAATATTATTAGATTGAAGGGGTAACCCAATTTGTGCGTGGTTTCCGATTGTGGGAATTTATTGCTTAGATGCGGATGACGTGCATTAGGGAGTTGTCGCAAACCGCGTTATCGTGTTACGGTAATGGAAATGGCCCGGGGGAGTTCGAGTCGGGGTATGTTGACTCTTTGAGGTGGTTTGCTTTGCCGAGCGGTTGGAGCACTTGTTTGCTGAAAATAAGAGCACGTTTGCTGAAAATAAGAGCACGTTTGCTGAAAATAAAAACACATAATAATAATAAAACAAGAGTAGAATGAAGGCTCCGCATCAGCCGTTGCGTTGGGGCCGTGCGTTCTCATCGAATCGATCAATAGCTTCTCTTTCGACTAATCATAATTCCCTGGGTAACTTTATTTCTCATGAATACTTGATGGCTATCTTCTTGGAGTGTTTGAGTAGTTTTTGCGCCCTGCTAATCCGATTTTGTTGTTACGGTGATCCATCAACAATCGCTCGAGTGAGATCCAATAGATTTCTTGGTGATTCAGTTATCTTTTTGTTTAGTTGATAAAACTAAGATAAAAAACGTCGTTTTGAAGAGTATAATAACATTAAAAAACTAATTAAAATTTTTCCCGCTCAATCCAATTATTCCTAAAATCATAGAATCGTTAAGTACATTCTAGAATTGAATCGTGGATTAATTCGCAATTCCAAGTGTTAACTTTCAGTGGAAATCTCGCCTTCCCAAACTAAAATTTAATACGCTCAACTCTTCAGCCCGGCCGACCTCTAGCAGGGCGTGAATCCTGCGACAGATGTGCAGGGCAGGCTACAACTTTTTAATTTGGGAATTCGTCGCGTATTGCGCGTGACGCACTAACGCAGTCATGTTTTAAATTGCGACAAGCCTTTTGAAAACGCGCCCCCCTGGCCCTTGCCGCCCCGCACAGGTCGAGGGGTGAACGTTTAATAACGGGATTCTCCACACCCCGGCGACAACTTGCGTATCGAAAGCGACCCTGAATTCCAATCCGCAGGACATTATACGTCCGACCTGCTTTTATAGGGCATTATTCCGTCCTAATATTTGTCCACTGTCCCATCCCCCGCTAACCTCCCTTCGAAAACCCCCGACCCCCCCCCCCAAGTCCTCGCGGCGAATTGATTTCATCCACTGTACTCGAGTTTTATTGGTTTTTCTCTTCCCCTTGTGTTTTCGCGGCGTCGAGATCACTCCCAAACTGGATTGAATCACTTCATCCCGAATCAAATAACCCGGAAAACATGGAGGAGTTCTTTATCAAATAAGAGGCTCAGTTCTGGGTTCTTGTTGAAGTTTGAGCAGCCTCTGGCCGCAGATTCCTCTGAGCTCGGGCTGAGTTTGACGTCGCGCGCCTCAGGGATCCGACACCCTTGGCAAGGATGAAGCTCGAATCAATCCTGGCTGAGAAGTTAGTGATTTCGGGAGAATGAGAGAACTAAATTAATTTTTATGTCGAGGAATTACACTCGTACTCGACTCCATCCGTGGTACAATACTGGATTCGAACTCGATCAACCGGATGACTAAAACTGAATGAATGGTGAACGTCGCGTTATCGACTTCAAAACATTGCAATGTGTTGAAATGAAGATTTTAGTTTGACGAAAAAGTATCGACCCGTTTGGGACGGGTCGAAGATCGTTACGTAGAGCCCCTTTCTGCAAATCATCCAGGCAATTAAGTCGCACTTCCTGACTCCTGATTGTGAGGCGAAAGGCACCGACTCCTCGAACGGGCGACGAATTAATTTCACACCACCTTAACGATTTTAATATGCAAATTTCGAGCGGAACGCCGACGTAAGGGTGCAACTTTTGGCGAGTACACGATCGTTAAATTTATTCAATGGTAGTTAGCTTCCTCTTTGATTAATAACGCGGCGACGGGAATGGAAAAGAACCGTATTGCCTCGTCATCGGAGCGCTTCCTTCTCCAAATTGATTAATCGAAATGCGTGCCCGACTAGGCGCAGTTGTAAGAGTACACAGCCCTGACGAATTGGAAGAATTCGCAAATTGAAGCTGCAGAAGTGCTCGAACGTTTCATACTTTCCTGCCTTTTCTTTTGCGTCAGTGAGCAAATTAAATGATACTTCTCCCTTACCCTACGTGTAAGAATACAAGATGTATTTTTAAAAAATTCTGTTTCCATATCGACTGCGTCCTCCCCACCGAGGCGTCCTCTGCAGAGATTCTGCGAAGCACAACTCGCCACACGCATTAACTTAATTATCTCCAATTATACAATCGAACAATGGGCCGCGTCTCGCTCAAGCCGTAAATATGGAGTTCACCCCGTGCACCGACAACGGAAAGGGGTCGTCGTGTATGTGTGTGCGACCCCCGTTAACATGTTTGTTCTGCACCCTGTCAGTCCGCATCAGGGCTGACGCTCGCTGACTATTATTGCCTTGCTAAACAGCACTCGTCCGCTCTTTATGAACGATCCGAGCACACAATGTTTGGTTATCTATCGCATTATAATGGTTACATTGAAACTGCATCGAGCTTGCACCCCTTGTTTGTTGTAGTGGCCTCATTGTCTTCCTCGCCCGCTCGCCGGTCCACCGGGCGGGGGTTGAAGGACGGACAAGGGTTGCTGAATACCTGGATGGCGAAAAAACGGATTTTCCAACGTATTGCCTTCATTGGTGAAGAAATCAATGCATTTTTTTCAAAGACAGAATGTTCTATTTTTTTATTTTTTGTTTCATGTTTTTTATTTTTTATTATAACGCCAAATTTTAATTGAATTTGCGTCCGCTTCGTGGCACTCATTCAAAAATCGCAGCGCTTATTGGAAATTGCGATCGTTCTTCAAGTGCAGGCGTTACTTCCGAACCCCGGGCAACTCCTCGGACGCCTTCCCAGTGAGGGAGAGTATATTTGAACAATTTACTGCGGACACTCCGGGCGTGAATGGCTGGATACCCAACTTGGTGCAACTCGGAAATTGGCCATCTGCTTCAGCGATTTGTAACAAAAACCCCCCAGACTTCGCTGCAAACAGTCCACAATGCGACGCCCGATTCGCAACCCTTTTGTGTAGGAGAAAACTTTCAAATATGCCGTGGGAATTCCGTTGCAGTGTGTATTTAGAGATCCGCACAGCACCGCCCACATTGCAATGCTTCTAGTGCCTTTTTATCCCTCCGCCTCGGGCTTAGAGCTGTCGTTGCTCGAGTATTCTGTCAACTGGAATAAGTCGTTACCGCTTTATGAGCTTGGCAATTTTCCCCACTCGTCCACTCCATACCTTGAAATCGCCGAAAGTTTTTTTATAACCAGACATGAACTAGGGACATTTTTTATTCAGATGCAAAAAAAATAAAAAATAAGTGTCGCAAAAGAATTTCCAAAAAATATTCCTATTAAATATGGTGGAAGGCATAGCTGAAATTCATATTCTTCCACAGGAATTTTTCGCTGAATCAAACGACCGGCAGTACAGAAGCACTAATAACGGTTCCGCCACTCAAGGGTGGAAAATATGATCTCCATTGTTGTATTCCCCATTCTCTCGCTCCGCCGGTCCTCTGCTGTTTGCGGATCTTCTTAGCGATCCGGAATATTTCATAATTGCCCCCCAAAACATCATCTCCCCCAATTTGTTACAGTTTATTTTAATATTTAAAGCTAACATTGCGAGGCCCGCAGCTAAAAGCCGGTTGATATGTTTGAACAGGAGCAGGAAGCCGACGATATATGTCCTGATCCTTTGTGGCGGAAGGCGAGGCAAAGGTCGACTCAACTTTATGTTCAAAGGTCCCTTTTCTGCCCCTCGGGCAGGTAATACATGCCAACAACCAGAAAGAAATTATTAGGTGGAATTTGGGGTGCGTTAAAGAATTACCTTATTTAATAACAGACGGACATGTCTGTTACCAGCCCAATTGGGCAAATTATTAATAATTTTTTTATGTCTGTTATTTAATAATTACTTACTATAGAAGGTTCGTTGCACCGAATTCCTAGCCTTCCAACTTTTTACAAGTCACGCAAATTTATATTGAAGCTATAATCGAAGCGCTCGGGAATTTCATATTCCACGAAAATTCCCATAACAAAAACCCTGAACACGGGCTCGCCCGATATGAGCAATTGCAATTCCAACTATTCCCGTTAGATGAAGTGGATTGCTTATCGGAAGCTGAGAAGTAGGTTGGGGACTGCATGTATTTCATACGGCGCGGCGATACCCCGGGATCTTGGGGAGTGGGAAGCGGATGCATCCTCTTGGAATTTCATCCCTTAACGTAGAGGGCGGAAGCGCAACCAGCGTTGACGTTGTGCAGTGGGGTTGCGTCAGCAACAGATTTGCCCGCGACTCGTTATGCAGGGAAAAAGCGTCGGAGATTTTTCAATCGTTTATTTCGTAATAAACAACGGAAGTGGAACTGAAGTTCATACAAGTAATCACAACCTATGCAATTATAAAATATATGGTAGTAGCACGATACACTCAACTGTCGCCTATATATTTTTTCATTTTATGTGTTTTTATCACAGCATCGAAACGTATAGCAATGGTCGAAACGAATGAAAAAAGAGCACAATTCCGGGTAAGTCACAACAGCCACCAGCCAAACGAACAGCGCTTAAGGTACATTGAATACAGGACAATTGGGGACGCTTCGCGGGAGCGAAAGGTGACCGTCCCGAATTTCACAGAGTACAAATTTTCCTACGTTTTTTTGACACAACCCCCCCCGTTCGAGTCGGACATTTTACGGTGGATGCGACCGAACGGCGCGTGAAAGTAACGAGGTTAAGGGTAATTTGATGTTTTAAGTACATATTTAAAGCCTGGACCGCATTTTTCGCCGCCCTTGGTAAACGGGCAGCTCCTCTAAAAATTACAAAATTAAATACTTACTCACGTTAAAAATGTACACCTTAACCTAAGTTTTCCTCTACTATTCATAGTGATATAGTATGTTTGATGGTGGCGAATAATCTGGCTTTCCGCATTGGGGGCGAGGGATGCCGAACGTTATGTTAGTCCATGGATCTACTGCGCTCTTTTCATTCAGTAGTGCCAACTAAAAATGAGCGGGAAATTCAATTTGGCCCAAACGCCGAAGAGTCCCAACGACTTATCCCTCGACCCGCCCACACTTTTCCACCCCTCAAGCTACACTGGTGTTCCCTTTCAACCCTGTTTTCGAGTCTAAAGGTAACATGGAGATTAAACAACCCTAAATCGAAGAGTACAGCCACAGAGTACTCCGTGGTACGGAGGCGCGAGGGAGCGGAGCCCCCGCGCCGTATAGCTTAACACCAAAAAGATTGTTCCCCGAATTTCCGTCGAATAGAACGGCTCTGAGGGGGCCGACGCCCGGCTGGCGGAAATTGTGGCCGCAATTTCCGGAAACCGAGCGAATTTCCCGCGGAACGGCCCGCCCTTCCAGGGAAATCACAGACTAGCCAGCCACTGATGAGCGTCAAAACAAATTGGGAATGCCGATGGTGCCGACTCAGCGGAAGCCCACCCTCTCGCCCTGGTTTCCGGAACATTTCGCCAGGCCAATTTTCGTCGGCCCCCCTCGGCCGGCGCCTCACCTATGAAAACAAGCTCGAAAATATCGATCTATCCTTAAGCCTACGGACTCTGAAAAGCTAATTGACCTCTTGTTTGTTCCTCTTGATATTCCACTCGCGCGACCTCGCCGACGGAGAAAAACTCCGCTGCGGACCTGGATCGCTTTATAATGTCTATTATTTTACGCTTAGTGTGTTCAATTTTTATCACGAGTTAATATAATTTCGATCTGGAAAGAAACAAGGTTGGGTTTTGCGTAAGGGTCCCTCCAGGATCTCAGATATTTCAGTTGATTTGAGCAGAGACACGACCCCCAATTACACCACCCGATACTTTTATAAAGAACTGTTAAATGAGACCAGTATTGTATGGAATATAATAAGGGTAAAAAGTGATCCAGGTTCCCTGAATTGACTTTCACCAGGTAGTTGGAACGTTTACATTGAATGCTACACCGAATCGGGCCTTCTCCCATAGCCCCTGTACAGATATTCCACTACATTCGGTATCAAGCGATAATTTGGGGGGAAATCTCCATTATACATCGACAATCCCCACAAGGTTATCGCTTGTTCCCGAACCGATTTGCTGTCGTTCCAACGCAATACAGTGCCTGCAAAACAAGCCACTAGTCACCATTCGCGACTGCGACTAGTGTCTCTAGGCAATTCAACCGACTTTCACGTTTTCAAATCGCGAAGACATCGCAAAACAGATGGGATTCCATCGCGTTTCTTTCCTAGAACGATTCGTCTCCAGATTAAACCCGGAAAAAGTCTACAGGCGCTCCGCAATACAGCCCGGGACAGCTGACGAAGACGAATGTTCAAGACACGATCCCGCAACTCCCTCTCACGAGAACCTAAAAGTCTCATTAAGGGCGTTGGGTCGCCGAAGATGCGGCAATTAGGGCCGCGGCACCTATGCTATCGGAATTTTGGGGGGAGGCGATGAACATCGCGGGAACATCAATCTTGCGCTTCGAATTGCGGTTGAAATGTTGTGGGTGCTGTACAACTCGAAGATAACGCAAGTTCATCTCGAAACGAATTTCAACGGACTGGAGGAGAGTGCAATTTAAAGTTTCACTAGAGGACAGCACAATTTTTTAGGTCGCACTCCGCCAACTGTCCTCGTCCAAAATTTATGACTCCGATGTAGGCCGAGTGTCACCCCCTCGACGATGAATGGAAGCAGCGCGATTCTCACTTAAATTGAGCACACTTCACTGGAACGGCCTTCCCAACCAGTGAGTCTTTATCGTGGACGAAGGAAAACGCATATCCCTCGCACACAAACAAAACTCATTGGTGACAACCTTCAGTGGAACGGCCGAGGCACGTCCCACAGCTCGAAGTAGTTGGGCGCGCTATGCTATTTGTACGTGGTCGGTCCAAGAAATGGGCATCCAAATACCTGGCAGCTGACCAGCACAAGCACCAGCACAGCTATCGCCCCGAAGACGCTGTACACCACGAAGAGGTGGACGAGGGAGAAGACGTACAGCGTGCGGTGGCACCAGCGGTTCGGATCGAAGAGAGTCGGGGCGTAATCCGGCCACTTGATCTTCAGGATCCAGTAGTTGCCCAGTGCGAACCAGGCGAGGAGAAAGACGGTGAGGGCGACGGAAATAATCTTGGAACCTATGGAAGTGGCGTTCATTGCTCCGACTTCCAAACGCCTGGTGTGCAGCTGCTTCCACAGGACCCAGGCCATTTTGATGCTGCCCACCGAGCCGCCGACCACCATGTAAACGGGGATGTGGGGCTCTCTGGGACAGTCGCGCAAAAACTGCACACCTGGGGGTTGAGGGAGAAAGCCACACTTGAGGATGAAAAGTACACTTACTCCCTTATCCCCGTCCCCTATCCCCGTACCCTATCCCCGCCCCCCCCATCCTCGTCCCTTATCCCTATCCCCCGTCCCCTGTCCCCGACCCTATCCCCGTCCCCTGTCCCCGTCCCCTATCCCCGTCCCCTATCCCCGTCCCCCATCCCCGTCCCCTATCCCCGTCCCCTATCCCCGTCCCCTATCCCCGTCCCCTATCCCCATTCCTTATCCCCGTCCCCTATCCCAGTCCTTCTCGAAATAGAAGTACTGCTCCCTCTTCTACCTGAAGTATTTCCCCCCCCCCTTTTTAACGGAGCTAAATCAACGACAGCCCCCCATTCGCAATTCACCCGGCAACAACGGAAAAATAAACGAGCCAAACTTGATTATCTCGAGACGGCATGGGACTGGCACAGTCGAGTCGCAGCGAATAGACACAAAGCGTGGTGCTTTACTCATTCAAATTTGATTGTTTTCTCGGCGGAATGGCCGTTGAGGCCCCGGAAGCACTGCAAACGATCGCACTTGGCACCTTGCCACGGCTACCCACCGCCACTAGTCTCCGCCACCGAATGCAAATTGTCCCATTCTTGGCTTTAATTTTATGGGGGTTTGGGTGGATTCGTGGCGGGGGTGGGTGGACGACGCCATCCAATTAAAGAGGGCGTTTGCGGCCACGTTGTTTGTTTTTCCCTTCGTTTGCCCTTCTTTCCGTTTGTTCCTCAGCAGGACACTTTTTAATCTATTTTCTGTTGGTTCAAGGCGATTACTTAATACGTAGAATTTCCTTGTCGATCGCCTTCCTAATCCATATTCAACGTTCTCTCTCCTTCATCTACTTAACCATTTTCGCATTCTCAATCTGTATTCACATCGCAGTATCTCTTATCATGCGATTGATAAACGATTTGCGAGTATATTACCAAAGCAATTCAAAATTAACTCACCCATTATCAACATCAACAGGGGTAGTGTAGACAAGCAGACTAAAATTACTGTCACCATCACTGCAACAAGGAAATTAAACGGTTCTTAGTTTTCAGATTTATTTGAAAACTAACATTATTTCTTTGAAGTTGATTGGAAACATTTGTTAGGAAATTATAGGAACTTATGGGGAAGATAAATCGAAAACTGACCTGTTTTATTGACGATCCTTAGGGCTTTGCACACGAAATCGAAAGTGCCCGAAGCCTCCAGATTTGCGTCCTTAAGCTGATAGGCCACGGAGCCGTAAGTAGTCAAAGAAATTCCGATCCTTAAGCCCTGCTCTCCATCTGCGTACTTCTGTTCGGCGCACAAGCGGCGCTGCTCGTCGCCCGACACCTGCGTCATCGGATCCTGTTAGAATTCGTATGGTCGTCTGAATTAAGTGCGCCGTGTCGTACAGAACATACACGAGTCTACATTGACGAAGCCATCGCCTTAAGCTTAACACCAAATCGCGAGACGCAATATCTCAACACAATATGAGAATTAACGTTTAGTTTTGTACCATGGAATAATTTCTTTAACATAATTTAGTTTACTCTAAAATTAAATGATTTTTTTTTAGAAGAGTATGGTTTGCAATTGAATCTCCAACTAACGTCTAAATCCACAATAGGATTAGTGTAATTTGCATGGAGGAACCATTCTAATTCACCATCAAAATATTACACGAGCAATAAACAACTTTTCGAGGGGATTGTTACGGCTAATCGCCCATAATGAAACGTTTTGCTGCATTCAATGGAATGGCGTTTTAGAATTATTGCTTCCAAACGATCAGTTTCCAATCCCTATGAGCTCTATTTAAAATCCGCCGATTAATACGTGTTGGGGCATTTTGAAGTTATTTTCGTATCAAATATTCCACGTATCAATTTCACATCGATTTACAGTGGAAATGCAATTAATACCAATTTTCCGAGGGAATTATTACGGGTTCATCGCCCAAAATAATTAGTGTCGCTGCGTTTCCTGGCCAACTAATCACGACACCCAAAAACTGTCACCCCTACATCCCTGTCCTGTTATTAATTCCAAGAATAACTATTATTATGCTCTTTAAAACGAAGTTTTTTATAATGTTATTCATACATTTTCGTCCGTTAGTTGATAGGATTTGAATATATCATTAGTTAATTACTACCCCTGTCCCGTGTTCCACAAAGTGAAAACGTTGTACCTAACGTAGCAGAAATTAATTCCGAAAACAGAACGAGGGATAGTAATTACTACCACTGCTCTGTGTTACTAATGAATTACTATTCAACCTGCTTACAACGTGAACTAGTAAATATTAGTTTTTGCAGTATTTATGTTTGCTCGGGCTCACAACGCTGCTCATCACACACACACCCCCACGTCTTTAATGCTAAAAACACCCAGTCTGCATGCAAATTCCCAGCGAATAAAGGAACATTTCCCCGACAAGTTTACGTTCGTCCGCACCCGTTTCATGAATAACGCACAATTCAATCACTTGAAGTGATGCACCTGGAGATTCTTTCCTCGCGAAACCATGAATATTGCATTTCCCCAAGTCAGTGCTTCCGGTCCGAGGGGCAAATGATCCCAGGGCGCGAGGGCGGGATAAATAATCCCCCTTTGAGTTGTGCCCTGAACGTTTCTCCTCCGCCGTCTCTTTTATTAGTCACTCTAAAAATCATACGGGCAAAATGCAATATTGAATGAGGGAATCGGGACGCAGCGAGGTACGTTTTCAATTCCTTGAAAGCTTCTGTGGGTTCTCGGAGTGTTTGCGGCGCGCCCAAGTTTTAATTTAATTGCCGGCGTTCGTTTCTAGATTGCTTTCGGGAAATTTCGCTTTGTTGTCGCCGAAGCTTTCGACGTGAGCATCCTTCCGCGTCCCGGAAATTCCGAAGAGGTGCGCAAGCTGCAGCTCAAAGCAGAGCGTGGTGTGCTTACCTGACTGACCGAGCTGCTGGCGCGCCTTGAACCACCCTCTGACAAGCCCGTGGCGCTGTAGCCCATATTGACTGCTCCGCGACTCCCCGTTCGGTAGGGCGAAGTGCTTCTGCCGGTTCTTGGGCCTAGAAGTAAACGTTAATTCTATAGAAAATCGCCAATCTTAATAGCTTGGGTTTGCGGTTGAAGACACACTTTGCAACAGGCCGGCGGATGCCCGGAGGAATGTGCTGAGTTGCAAAGTGTGGTCACTCGTCCCGCGCTTACTCTAAATTCAAGAAATTAAACAATTACAATATACTTTAAAAGGGTGAAGGGTATGTTAAGGTAGATTTAGGGGTGAGGCGATGGATTTCTTGGGCGAAAAGGGAACAGCACAGTCTTTTTTCCACAGTGAAAAATCGAGGATCCGCTTCCAAAGGATGTGTGGCGGTGAAGTTGACGTGAAAGCAGGCAAATTCCGGGTAATTGCGGAATTTACTCGGGGGCTATTAAAAGAAACTTCCCTCGCTCGAAGAGTTCGAAAGTTGTGATGGAGGAGCTGGCAAACTCGAGGGTTCCCTTAAGGGCCCATAAAGGCGACCTTGGCCCGGCTCTTGCGTGGACATTCAGATAAGACCGGGCGGGGGGGAATTCATAAAAAGAGATAAAAGACTCCCCAGCCCCGAATTGGGCTTCGGAACAAATTTATGACCTCCCAAGCCTCGGGGAAATTGATAAAAATATTTGAAGACCGCCTTAGGGCCTGCTCTTTTTTGAGGGTGGATGGCAGAAGGGGGGTGTATGGCGAAATAGGGAGCGCGTCGCTAATAAAATCGAGTTTGGGTCGAAGACAATTTTGGACCCTTTCTTCTAGACGTACGCGTGCGGATGAGAAATCAAATATATTTTTGGTTGCGTTTGAGTTTTTGAAATCAACAACCCTCAAACTCTAACAAAAATAACTCGAAGAAAAACTGCACAAGAGTGGAAGATTGTATTGAAAGCAGGACGCTTTGCACGAGAGTGGAATATTGTGTTGAAAGCAGGACGCTTTGCACAAGAGTGGAATATTGTGTTGCAAACCGGATGCTTTGAATTAGGATATCATACGAACATAAGTATTACTTAGAAATGTTACTGGTTAAAATTTAAAGGTTAGTCGATGACTTACCGCAAGGGTTATCCGCGCTAGCCCTCCTCTTAGTGTGCAGTGGTTCCTGGAAAGTTAGTGTCAAGCTACCCCTTGGACTCCTCCCCGCGTCCTCCGCCCCTAAAGTGCTCTTGACGATGCTCCCCCTAGGGCTCTTGTTGGTTTCTGGTCCTATGCTCCCCCTCGGGCTGCGATCCCCTATGTACTCCCCGGCTATGCTACCTCTAGGACTAGTCCTAACGTTCAAAGCGTCATGGCCTATGCTACCTCTAGGGCTCCTGTTCCCCATGTCCGTGGGACTAGGGTGCTGGTTCCATGTGGTGGAGTCTGAAGTTATTAGGCTCTGCCTGGGGCTCCTGTTGCTTTCTGGGACCAGGCTGGTCCTTGGGCTGCGGTTGAAATCGGGAGCCAGTCCTCGGGTGCCTTCGGGTACTAGGCTGTGCCTTGGGCTTCTGTTCGGGTCCGGCACGAGGCTGCCCCTAGGGCTCTTGTTGTAATCGGGGACTAGGCTGTTCCTAGGGCTGCGGTTGTAAGAGTCAGGCGTCAGACTGTTCCTCGGACTCAAGGCCGAATCGGGGATTAGGCTGTTCCTAGGGCTCAGCGCCGAGTCTGGAATTAGGCTGTTGCGGGGGCAGAGGGCGCTGTCGGGGATTAAGCTACCCCTGGGGCTTAGGGCGGCGTCTGGAATTAAGCTGTGCCTGGGACTCCTCGAGTACACTTCGGCAGGGACAAGGCTGTGCCTTGGACTCTTCAGGGCCCCTACGTCCGGCAGCAAAGCGTTCCTGGGACTCGGCGGACTGTCCGGGCTGTCTCTTGGACTGAGAGCTATGTCAGGTACTATGCTGGGCCTTGGGCCCCTGTTCATGCCGTCCACCTCGAGGCGTTCCTTCCCTTCCAAGGATATGTCCGGGATTATGCTGTGGCGAGGGCTTCGGTTCATCCCTGGAACTAGAGTGTTCCTTGAGGCACGCTCGCTGTCCACTGGGGATACCGCAATGCTGGCCCTGCGACCCGGACTGGTGGCTGTGGATCGGGGCGGCCTGGTTTGGGGGGAGGAGGCGGCGCTGCGGGAGGCGCGACGCCTCCGCGAAGAAGTGCTGCGGTGGAGCATCGGGCTGTTTAATTATCCCCGCAGTTCTTCATGGAGAGTGTACAATTAGTCGCGAGCTGGAAAATAAATCATCACTGAGGCTACCTTGAAGAAATGTGGCCTATAGTAGTTATCGTCTTTGGAACAATACGAGTTTTGGATGAAATGATCATGGAACTGCAGACACAAATTTGGAATATAATATCTGAGTAAACAAGTGAAACGCGTGGTTGTGTCCAAAAGACATCAGTTATGTATTGCAACGTTTCCTGTGTCTAGATTGTATGGCCAGGGTTCGCTCTACTGGAGCAAGGTCACTGAGAAGGAAAGTGCGAGTGGGAAGCGTGTCGTCTGAATACGCGTCCGGCTGACCGCAAATGACGAGCAGACTTGTGACAGCGGGTCGATGCATAATAATCTGCAATGCGAGCTTTTTTGATTAATTTCAATCCATCCGCAGACGCGCGACGCACTCCCGAATGGCGTCGACCCGACTCGCTACAAAACGTGTTCTCCCGATGAAAGCAGATAAGTCCCAATTCGGAATATAACACGATCGGTCGAATCGTCGCGCCGACACGATACACAAATCCGCCCAACAACCCCATCAGCTCAAACAAGGTCAATCCAATAATCCACCCCCTCGATCCGATTATGCGGAATCGAAGACCCGAGCAAGAAAGGCGCCGACCGAAAAAGTCCCGTCCCGATATTAAATTACAGCTCGCGCGTGTGAACCCTAACTGGGGGTTGCAAGAATTGGGGGTGGGGAGGTTGAATTCCCCAGAGCCTGAGGGGCCTCCTCGCCACTTGGGGAAAACAGCGAAGGCCTGGGGCGTAGAGTAAAATATATATGTTGCTCCATGCTTGGGGGGAGCAAGAACTGCCTGGGTCTGAGCGTGAGGGGTAAACCTGGGGATACCTTGGAGAATCGAGGGATAGTCGTGGAAGACTGGGAAAGACGGAAAAGGCGGGAAACAAGGGGAAGCAGGAAAAACAAGAGGACAGCGGTAGGAACTTGATAAATTGGTGCATAGCGTGTCGGGAGGAGACCACCCCTCGAGTTTTTGCTGTCCCGAAATGGAGCTTTCGCGGCCTTGAAGTTGCGGGAAGTGGAGGCACAGCCCCCCCCCCCCCCAAGGAAATAACTGCTAGAGTTACGGCTAAGTGGGCGCCAGATGGAATAATCTGGGTAGATCAGACGCACCTGGCGTCCCCATTGTGCCGTTCCATTGTTCGTTTCCGAGTCTGATCCAACAACAGTTATATACGATGTCTTCAGATTTGACGAGTTTCTATTCCCTTCGGGATGATTCAGCCCTTTGTGGGATACGACGTTCTCTAATTGTGATTTTCGCGTGATTAGAACTGCTGTGTTGAGTTATAGTTTTCGTTAATAATACCCCTTTGTTCGAGATTTGCAGATCGGAAATATAGTTCAATATAATAATAATATAATTTAATATGCATAATAATATAATTTAATATATCCATTAATACGTGAATTAACTTTAACTCGCTGGAATTTCCAGTGAATGAACAGTAGCACCCCTGCGCTCAGATTGATCGCCCATAAAAGTGTCACCTTTTGTAGCCAATGAAATTAAAATTGATCAATTTTTTTACGAGTCGCAACAAAAGAGCTCACGACGTAATGGCATTTTAATGATCAGGTCGTGTTTTGTTGTTCGCAGTGATTAGGTTTTGGGATCTCGCGCCCTTAAAAAAGGGCGAGCTTAATTTTCAGAACAATGAGTGCACGCCAAAATCATGCTAAGCGCATGCCAAAATCATACTAAGCGCAATCAACATAGTTCGGAAGTTTAGGTGTCGCACAAAACCCGTGCATAATAGATGCAGTTTGGTGAACTGACCCAACAAGTCAATACATGTCGCTCACGGGTTGGAGGGTTAGGGTGTTTTAGTTGTGGTGTAACAACCTCCCAGACAAGCGAAATTCCGGATTATGACTAGAGGATTATACTGGGGGCAAATTTATGGCACAACTTTGTTCGGGAACTTAGTTCCGCAACCAGCAATCGCCTAATTTGAATAAATTATGAGTAAAATGTCACTAATTCAATAAATATAATTCAATAAATGAAAACTTCCTTTTGAAGAGTATGATAAGAGTAAGAAGACTGTGTGGAATGCGCAAAAAAATAAACTCTAATTATTCGATTACTGTTACTTCTAAAAAGTGTCCCGGAGGTTTAAGTTCGATTTAATTCCCCGGCGCCTCCACCATTCTCTTAACCTTTTTAATTTTGTCATTATCATTAGGTAATATTGCTTCGATTACCCATTGTCCGTGCAATATGCCACAATGCACTCAATTGTCCCTTGATCGATCTAATATTCGACCTCATTACCTCCAATATTAGCAGATTGCTATTACGTTGGGAGACTGCAAGCGGCCAACCCAATTTCCCCCGACATCCTTCCGCCGAAGCAATGGATTTTATCAATATTTGCTAGTTAAATTGACGGCTGATTGAACAAGCCCTCCGGCTATCGCGATCGGTGGCGCCCCTCAACCCCCCCCCCCCAGTGGGCGGCTCCGTTTTAATTAAAAGTGCACTAGCGCCGGATTAGGAGCGGAGAATTGGGGCGAGTAAATAGGAGCAGGTGGAATGGGAATTAGCACGGAATGTTCCCATTCCGCCTTATCTCCTATTCCGTGGCGGGCTGGGTGTGCAATCAGAAGTACCATTCGTCATTCCCTACGGTTAAAAGTTGCACTCTCGGATCTGCGATAGCGTTGCGTTTCTGTAACATTTGTTTCCTATAAATAGGAGGGTAACCCTGTAGTTTACCGTTTTTAAAATAGAGAAAATTAAATATTTAAAATATAAAAAATATTTAAAATATAAAAATATTTCAAATATAAAAAATATTTAAATTATTAAAATATGAAAAATATTTAAAATACTAATTTATAAAAAATATTAAAAATTACGGTCGAACACCAGGCGCTCGAAGTGGAGGTAAAGCGAGTGCAATACCCATTGTATAGCATGACAAGAGTAAATTAAGGCTGTTGCCTTCATCAATTTCAGGTTAGCGCACAGATTAAATCTCTAATAAAATTTATATGGAGCCGGTGATTACTGCACAACGCCGAGGAAGCGTATTAATTGAATTGCGGGTTAACGTGGTGAACTAGCGGTGTGTTACGTGGAGCTAACTCGTTTTGAAAACCTGATTTTTCCGCTCCGAAATGGGCCCTGATTAATTAATTAGTTCCATTAGACCAAACATCTGAATGAAAGGAAGTTTTAATGGATGGAGGAGAAGAGTTTTTCACCCCGAACTCGACAAATTCTAATGGGGAAAATTCGTACTTATACTCTCAAATTCGGCACCTTGGTGCTTTTAATCGAATGGAGTCCTTTTAGTATGTGGAATCTTTGCTTCTGGGAAGATCCTGCCCCGAGGGAACGT
This sequence comes from Hydrochus callosus, assembly GCA_033557855.1. Classification (NCBI taxonomy): domain Eukaryota; kingdom Metazoa; phylum Arthropoda; class Insecta; order Coleoptera; family Hydrochidae; genus Hydrochus; species Hydrochus callosus. The sequence continues at coordinate 46,804 of JAUIMY010000026.1, read as the reverse complement.
GACGCCCAGACGATATCCACAAAGTCTGGGATCCTCTGTCTCCCGAGGAAAATCCGAGGGAGTTTATTGGATATCCGCTGTAAAGTGCGCTCCCAAAGTAAATTCAGATCAAACAAACAAGGGGGAAATACTCCCCGCTGCCAGACTGTTCAAACGTCCAAGCGAGTTATTGGGTAATGTAATGAAATTTTATGTTTTCGAATGTGAACTCGAGTACACCCTCTTAAATTATGTATAAAAAATGATGTTTTATTGCATATCCGCCATAAATAGCGCTTCGGTCTAAACAAACAGTGGAAATGCTCCCTGCTGGTAGCAGGAAACTGCCAGACGTTCATACGTCCCAGCGAGTTGTCTATTGGGGGGACGTAATTCTACGAAATATTTGTTGGCAGTGAATGTCGCAAACTGCACACCAGAACGGTTTCCCATTTTTCCTCATTACCGCGCGCACTCGTTCGAGAATGCTCGCGAAAAGAAGTGATTGCGCACTTCCGAAAACCGATTCGTTTCGTTTTGATCGAATAAGTCTTCTTCTCGCAACCAGGTCGGGTGGAATTTCGCATAGACACCAGAACAGAGAAAAAACGACCCCATCATTCAAGAATCATCCGCCCTTGAATAAAAGGAAAGAAAATGGCTCCTGGCGACTGTCGTCTCCCGAGATGGAGCGTTCCACATGTTACCTCCCTCAATATAATTCCTTATCCCTCGGGTTCCTTTGTTCCCGGAGGCTCCTCGAGGGATTTTTTCCGCTAGCCGCCTCATCCGCGAGCTATTTGTCGTCGGGTCGGCGTTATTAGGGTTGCGAGGTTCAGGGAAAACAGAACTCGCATTCTTCTTGTCGAAATGGCATAACACGCGTGTCCTTTTCATACCCAACTTCCTTTGCCAATTGAAATAAGTAACAGGTCGATTCGAATTAATTCCCCGGCGCCTCCGCCATATGTCTGCGATTCGAATTTACGAAAATTCCCAAGTCCATCGTTCGATTCAGACACCAAGTGTTACGTTTCCATTTAAAATATGAGCTGTGGAAATCGGCCGTAATTCCGATGCTAGTTACTACTGGATTTGTGCTGGATTCGATTTCCCAGCGTATCGGCCATCCGCAAGCCCTCTCCGATTAAAATTCAAGCCACGGATCCTCACCCCACAATAAAATCAGGAACTGGCGATTGAAAATTGGATTAGTCCTTTCCCGTATCCATCGATAAATAATTAGAACTAGGAGGTAGTCCCGTGAATTTCTCCGGGGATCCGCGACGAGTCTCCCGGTCCCGCAAGGTCCTCGTGCGATCCTTCCTCACCCCCTGTAACGGGGAAGTTACTTTTGAAATATGCTCCTAGCGGGAGCACTTGAGAGGCGAATATAAATGCGGGAAATGCGTGGAATATTTTTCCTAGATTCGCCGTCTGTTATGTGAATGCGGGGGGATTTTTCCGGGCGGGAAAGCAGTGTGCGAACTCAAGCAGGAAATAATTCACTCCTGCACTCGGGCTTTCCGTTCCACCCATCAACTTCTATTCATTTTAATTATTAAACTCTGTATTTACTAACACGTGTATGCGCGTTCATTTTATATCCAGTTTATTAACATTGCAACGGTTTCCGTGAAGCAACGTTTATTAAATTTACTAACACGGACGTGCGTAGGATCTGTTCTGAATTTAATGGAGAAACATTCTTTGGAGGAAGGACAGTTTGCTCAAATTGAATAAACTGTGAACGATGAATTTAAAACCGACTTGGCAAATTCTCCAAGGCATTTTTCATATCCCATATTTACCAACGCGCTGGAATGTGGGAGACGGAACGCCAGAGGACATCATTATTGACCTGTTTACTGCGAAATGAGAAAATGGCGCGTCCGTTTCACTTCGGCTCCTTTTGATGTGCTAACAGGCAAAGTGTGGAGGACTTTCCGCTTTGCCGGGCTCCTAAAGCTCCAGCGCGAACTCTTGTGTTGAAATTCCCCATATTGCGCACTTTATCGGGTTTTTCCCTTGCGTTCGGTTCCTGGAGAGCGGCGTTTACTGCAAAGAATGTTTTCTCCCGTATTTCTTGCAACCCGAGTCTGTTAAATGGAGAAACTGCCCTGGCGCAATTTCGAACATGCGCTTCCATAAAATCCGGCAAAAACCACCGGTTTAATCGATCGATAAATCAAAGAGGTTTCGAGACACAAGGATTCTGAACTTATTTAAAGAAGAATGAACGCAAGACGGTTCCGGAATATAAACAGGAGAAGAAAAGCAGATCCCCGCAGTTCTCAACTTATGGCGGAGGCGCCGGGGAATTAAAACCCCATCTCCACGGAGGCCCACCTAAACGTTTCTTAGGGAGCTTTTATTGCGGGAAATTACGACCTGCCCTTCGCACCTAACGGGACGTGACTGCTCCCTCAATTCGGCATATTCACCCTCGTCATTGGGAGTGGAATTCACTCGGAACGCTGGAGACAAGGACTACGTAAATGGGGCGGTAAATTTTATACAACGCGCCGCCCGGGGGGACTTTTCCTGCAGCCTCCATCAGAATTTCAGGCGTGGAAAAAGGGCCCCCTAATCCGCGCTAAACTTTAATTCCGGCCCTCTGCCGTGGGAGTGCAATCGGCCCTAACTGGGGCTTCGTTTGGAGGGCGAGAATTCCAACGGAGTAATTTCACTCGAGGGTTCCTGCGTTGTGTTTGCCGGGAGATGGAATGTCACACTAGACAATCGGAGTGCAAACACCCCGGCGTTCGGGTTTATTTGTCGTTTTTGTTTACCCCATCATCTGCGCTCTTCACGCTGAGTTTTATCAGCTCAATTTTCAAACGCGGTGCTTTTCTCTTCCGCGCGCGTCCCTGCGACGCCCCAACTTCCGACGCCTCCAAGTTCTCGACGCCCCGCTGTTATCTACTCCTTGACTTTACTTTCTGAATGCCGAGCAGTTGAACTGTATACACCCAGTGCGGAGATTCTTACCGGCGCACATACGGCAATTTGGCCTATTTAGGGCGACAAAAATAATTTGTTTCTTCATTAAAGAAGTTTCCGGCACCACAGCTATATTCGACTTATTCATATATCATAATATCGTTTATTCATTTAGTGTGTGGTGTGGTATGAAATGTACAAATTCAGAGGACCAAATTTTGTTAATAATTACAATAAGAGGAAAATAACTTTTTATTATGGTGAAAATTTATTATTTCTTCAAAAGGTCATACTCAACGTTTAATAAAGCATTAGTTTATTTTATACTCCCTCTGTCCCTCTGTACCAACCATGTAAATATGCTACTATTAATATGGGACAGAGGGAGTTTGATGTCATCTTCTTTGTCAATTTTCCAATTTACATTTTGTGCAACGAAAACTTTTAGTATCAAAGTTTCTGGCCATCAAAATTTTTCGATGTAAAATAAATTAATGCTTCATTAAACGTTGAACATGACCATTTGAAGAAATAATAAGTATTCACCACAAAAAAATGGTTATTTTCATCTCATTGTAATTATTGACAAAATTTTGAACCCACGACTACTTTCAGATAAATTAATCAAATTTAAAAAAGGATCTTTTCGGATAGCTAATTCTTTTATATACTCTCCAAAGATGATACTACAACATCATACAGAAGATATGATGGAACTCGGTGGAACTTTTTTTGAAACTTCACTTAAAGACAAAATTATTACAAGAAATTCGGTCTTTCGATTTTTAAGTTTTACACCACTCACTGAATAAAGAATCGATCATATTATATATGAACAAGAAGTACATACCTGTGAAGAACCCCAAACTGTACCCACAAAACAACCTCACACCCGGCTCCACAACATCCGACCCTCCCAACTTCCAACGCCACCCCCTAACACCCCCAGCCTGCTCCCCGAACTCCGAGCGCGGAATTTCTCTCCTCGTTTTTTCTCCCCTAATGCCATTAGAAAACTCTGTTTGCCGTCCAATTATAACCCCGCACCGTGCCCGCGGGGCGCGGGGCGGGCTGAATTGTGCCGTATTTGCCGAGCCGAAGGCTCCTAGCCGCGTTTCGATGACGGAAACGTAATTTGCTGCGAAGGAAATTGGCGAGATGTGCCTCCGAAGGTGGGCGACCGGTCGGGTAAGAAGAGGGAATTGGCTTTTTCCGCAGCGATCGTTCCCGGGGTGCGCCGGGGCCCTGTGTTTGAGGGACGTCGAGGAGGACTAAGGGGATTTCCGGGAGGTTGAGCGGCTGCTCAAAACCCGACTTCCTCCGTCTGTCTCGAAAGCCGATAGGTTCAAAAGCCGGAGGGTGGGCGACACTTCGGGGAAATCGCCGGGCGAGTCGCGCGGAAGCCACGTCCGGAATCGCATTTGATTCGAATAACAAATCGTGTTTAATCCGCATGTCGAGTTGACTCCCATTTATATAATAATCCTCGCCTCGATACGTTTGTCATTCACACTTCGATAGTTCATCGCCCACGCTTGTCATTTACGGTCCAATAATTCCAGGAATCCCTAATTCTATGTTTGAGCGGAATTACTCCAATTGATGTTTCGAGAAACAGTTCAATGGATATGGTATTTGCCTGAGTATGAGCAAATTCGTTAGGGAACAGCGCTATTAGCAGTCCCATAAAAATGACCAACATTATTTCATTTCACTAAGTGCTCCCAATTGGAAGGGAGTCTGCAAATAATGACGGGCCCTCTCGAATTTCTTCCAGCCAATTTCATAGGTCAAACCCAACACCCACAGCGACAATTCAGGTCGGGTCATTCCCGACTTATCGCCGGAATCCGTGCCTTTTCACCCGGGCGGAGACCTTTCACGTTCCCTCTAAAACGTCTCGCCACTCGGCTAACTGCCTTCGGATGGCATTTAGCGTCCTCGGCAAATGATCCGAAAGGGCTCTCTCCTCCAACGCCTGGGGAACAATCGCTGTAATGGGCCCGGCGATTTGGGAATTGAGGCCCATTTTGGCGCCCTCGTTCCCCCAGTACAACCGAAATCTGTACTTGGCTGTGGGGTGACGAATAAAATAGGGACCCTGCTCTTTTGGCTGTTATTATTATTGGTAAAAATGTTCTACGCCATCACTCTAGGAGATTTCGTTGAATGCTAAATATCACTTTGCAAACAACGAGTAGAGTAGGATGGTAATAGTCTAGGATAGTAAAGTAAAAGGTGTAGGTTAGTCTTTTTCCTCACATAAAATTTCCTTCAGCCCATCCGAAATATTCCCGATCGATTCAAACCGAATCTCCGCTTCCCACCATAAACTCCGGCACGAGTTGCAACGTCCACATAATCTTACCCAATTATTACTCAAGTCCGAGTTCAAACTTCCCAGCTTCCCTGAAACAATAAATTTAACGACGCCGTTTTATCTCCAATTTTGAGTGCGGCCTCTCCACACTTTGCCCCGAAAACATCCCTCGGTGCGCCGGTGCTACCGTTCATTTAGGAGGGTCGTAAATTTTTAATAATTCCCGCAGTAATTTGCGCGAGCCGTATGTGAACATTTAACATTCAACCCCTTTTCGGGATTCCAAAAGCTAATTGATAGAACCACAAAATACGACTTGGAAATAATTTTCCCTTCGGTTTTTTCTAAGTCTCCCCCTCGATATGGTCGCCCTCCCCCCGCCCTTAAGAGGTCGGCGCCCTTATCGCAGATCACGATCTCTCCTCCCGCGGCCTGAGGCCCATGAGCTTCCTCTCAAACCGACCGACATGGGATAGTATCGATTAAGGGCGCCGTCCAGAGATAGGTTTAATTAAGCGTTAATTTAACTTGCGAACGACGATAAAATCTATAGCCCCCTTGTCACCGGAAGCTCGCGCCCTGGCAGGAGATAAGCCGGCTATCGGAGCGATGCGGATCGTTCTTAATCGCGTCGAGCCGGTGCGGTGCGGCGAGGAAACTTCCAGTGGATGAGGCTCAATCTGGAGAGGCGTCGCGGGCGTCGGAAAATTTGCATCGCTTGTGAATATTGGCGGATGAGGGGAAATGGATTCGGAAAAGCGACATCTGCGTTCGGATTGCGATCAACATTAGGAGCAGATGGTGCTCGGCGTGTAAAGTGGTGGTGTGTGAGGAAAGTTTCGTACGAGGTTATTATTATACATTTTCGTGTCGAAGTCCCCAGTCGAATCAATCATCACTATGTGGAATATTATACGCGAGGGTCGGAAATGCCCTGACTGATACAGCAATGGCATAGGGAATTCAAACAATCTGTTAATGGGGGTCAATGATCGCATTTGTTCGGATATTTTGGCTTATGTGGAATGACCAATCCTTAATCTCGAGTATGACAGTGACGGTGACAGATAAATAAATTTTAAAAAAACAATCGCAAATAATTGTTGGATTGCGTTGATAAATTGTTGATGGATTGTGAGAAAACCAGAATTGAAGATGAAGAGTGAATTAATTCCCCGGCGCCTCCACCTTTTTATTCATCCTTAATGCAGCAAAGCTACAGTTTGATCACACGCGAATTCAACCCTCGAAATGACGCGCGACAAATTGGAACAACCACTGAAGCGACACTCCTCCCGGTCCCTGCAGAAACGCGTGGGGGTTTTGATAACGAGCTCGATTTCCTTATCACAATCCGAGGGGCGAAAACGAGCCGAAATCATGAACGAAGCCGAGGAATCGCAGAATGTGTTCGCCGGAGCGGACGAATCGGTGAATATGCGAAAATGACGGGAAGAGGGAAAACCGAACCCTTTTTGCCTTCCCCCTGTGTCTGCACGTTGTGAATTAATGAAAATCTCACACGTTCGGAGCTGGTGGTGTTGTGCTTCCGGCGGAAGGGCCTTTGGAAAATGGGCACTAGCCGCGATAGGAATGCGGACCTCTTGTTCAATTATTAACGCAGCTTGGTGTTCGGATTTGTCTGGATTTGCTTGGAGTGGTTTTCGCGTTTTGGAATATTTCAGCAGTAGGGTGTGTGGATCTTCGCAGATATATTATATACTATATAAAATTAGAGCTATTCTTTAATGGTTAACAGCAAATTAAATTCGTAATACCAGATAAGTAAATTCCAAGCAGAAACGGAAATTCACAACAAAAAATAAGGCTACACATAAATTCCATTTCCTCGCTGAAAGGCCGATCCCGAAACTTCCCTTAAATAATAGCACCTCCATGTCGAATCGTGGATTACACTAGAGAGGGGAAATACGCCTGCGGAAGTCCGAGGGATGAGAATAAATCAGAATGGGTCCGGAGTTAAACGAAAGTTGCAAACTTTTCCAATGGGGCCCGTCTGCGTCTAGAGCGGAGAGCAAAGGGCTCAGCAAGCTCGCAGAGTTGCGTGTCCGTGTTCGAGTAAGCAAGCCCAAAACGTCTCGGCGTGTGGACGGTGCGAAAAGCAAAAACGCAACTAACGAGATTCCAGGTTCGTCATTTTAGGGCGCTCGTTTGTTGCGAATCCGTTCTCTTCCTTTCTGTTTGATTCGAAGGGGATGATTTAATATTTCCAGCCCTCGCGAAAGGAGAGTCTCCCCCCCCCCCCCCCGACGTGACTGGAATAATAATTCTTTCGCCTCCTTTTTTCTCATCCACCGATCGGAATACGTAGTTGTTCCAATTCGTCTTTTTTCCCCCTTATTAATTCCGTTCGGGGCTTATAGATCGTGCCCGGCGTCCCTTTTCCCTCCGTCGAGATTTTCCCGATGCAATCCACCTAAACGAGAGTCGAAAGAAATCGGCCCTTGGTGAAATCACTCGGTGGATGTGGAACCTCGTCAAAGGGAAGAGCACTCTCCCGTAATGCAACCCTTTCATTAATTAGACCGCCGGCTTTGTGGAGCATTTTTCCCCGAAAATTACTTCACTTCGTCCCTTTCAGGGCGCGCCAGATATGATGAATAATCCGAAGCAAAGAATCCTCTACAAGATTACGGTCTCATCTCGCGGCGGGGAGGCCGCTTATTTAAATACGTTTTCTTTGAAGGGGGCAGAGCGAAAGGGGTCGCTTTTTTGATATTAAATTCATGTTTAGAATGTCGCCGCGGACTTTGATGTTTTTTTTTTAGGGGGAGGAAATTGCATTTGGAAACGATCCGAAAGTCCATTAGGTCGTGACGGCGTTACCGCGGTCACGTTTTGCAGACGTCGCCCCGAAATTAGTGCCATTGTGGGGAAGCTAATCAAGAATAACTGTTCCTATTTCACGCGTGCTGTAAATACTGATAAGGGGTTGGAGTTGAAACGGGGACGGGTTCTATAATTGCGGGCATTGTCTGAGGGGATTTCCCCCTCACCCCCCCAACACTCGTATTGACTACAAGGAAAACCCAAACGAAAATTATTATTTTGCCGAGTGTGGAAAACAAGGAATTGTTTTGAACTACGTAAACTAAAGCACATTCCCAGGTAATAGAAAGCTTACTGCTTCGTAAAATTTTCTTTATTGGAAAGTTTCATCGGCAGCAGAAAGTGGGGCATTAAATCCGCCAGCGAAGATTTCCCATATGCACGGAACCCATAAAATTTTTGACGAGACGCAGCAGTAAAACCCCGGCGCAAATTAATCCGTCGAGAGCCCATTTACAACCCCATTAGTCCCGGCCATTTTTGTCGCTCGCATTGTTTCCGCCGCTATCAAACAATCAATCGTAGGAGATTACCGCCCACGCCTTCCCGGCGATAAGCCTTTTTTGCATTCAATGGTTTTATTATGTCGCGCGGCCGTACGAATAAAACGTTTACGGCCCTAGTGGCGTCCCGTCCGTTTCCACGTGGCCCCAGTTTTTACGTAACCGCCGGTGCTCCTTCCTCGATCGATCAGACCATCAAATTAACAGGGGGGTGCATTCGTAGCGTGCTCGGTGTGCTGGTCATGTAATCGCCGAGTGTCCAGCATGACCCAGAACGCTGACGGACACCTCCGACCTTCAACCGCAGTTAACCCGCTCGTGCTGAAGAGTCCGCGGTCCATCAAAACTCCGGGTGACATCGAACCAGGTAAAAAGGGGTCGGGAAGTTTCCCGCACCGGGATCCGAGGGAGATATTGGAAAAGTTTCGCCTGTGCAGGGACGTATTAACTCGGTGAATGGAACGGAATGTATAAGTAATCCTTTTTCCGGAAGTGCATGTAAATAACGGTTTCATTTTGAGGACTAAAAATAAATTGCATTTTTAGGATGAAACAGTTTAGGTCTAACCAAATTCGAACTTGGAATGAAAAATTCCAAGTTGAGACTAAACAATCTGGAAGTCAAAAATTTCACGAGTTTGAAATTGATCAGTTTACCTCCCTTGAAAATACATTTCTTAAAAAATCGGGAAGATTACGTTGTACGATCAATTAATTTCCCAACGAAGCCCCGATGGAAGGAATGAAATACAAAACCTTCCACACGAAACACTCTAATTCGGGGCGGAATTGAAACGAACCCCAATCTAAGGGAAAAGGTTTTTCAGAACCCTTCAAAAATTCTAAACCCTCAATTGACAGGAACGTCCGCTTCCACTCGATATTCACGCGGGTCGACAGGGCACGTCAGGTACAAGCGTTTTTCCCCCCCAACATCTCGAGTTTCCCAATATCCTCAACCCCCCGACCGCATCGATCCCCCTAATCAACGAAAAGGGACCGTTCCACCTTTTACCGCATAAATTTTTATTATCCTCCTCGCTGTGCGCGACGGGGTCGCGGATAATGGCGGATTATCGCCGCGTCGCGGATTTAAGTAGTCCTTATGGCTTTTCACCCGGGACCGGCGTATGAATATCAAACTAGGGGGAAGAGTCGTGAGTGGAAAATTGCACGGGGGCACTTTCAACGTCAGCCGAATTCGAGCCTGGGGTTCGCATTAACCACGAGCGGGCCAATTAAGCATAGAGTGGCGCACGCCGTAGCGTAACTTTTAATCATCCCCAATGTGCAACTTTGTTGTAGCCCCTTATGCGTTAGTATTAAAAGAAATTGGACTTCTTCCCATTCATGTGAAAATCAACAAAACGTGGAAACGTGTAAAACAGGAAATAATTTTAAATAGGTGCCTGAAATTGTAAAAATGGATTTTTAAAAATTCAACCCCTTAATGTGTTGTCCCGGTCGTCCCGCTTAGGCCAGTTCCCTCGAGGTGTTCGGAGGGCTTTAAACACAGGGCGACAGCCCCACTTAAACCAGTTAAGGCGAAAGGAAAGTGCGAATATTGGGGAGGGAACTTGGACAAGTTTACCCCTCGGTCGTGAAGTTTGCTTTGGGAGGAAGGCGCGAACGGATTAAATTAGTCAGAAGTGATTGTTTAAAGTCGCTCGAGCGTTCGGGCTCACTTTATAAAGCTCGGATTGCAGTGGATCCCTGCCGTCTGAATTTGGTGCGGCCGCCGTGGCCGCCCCACGGAATCCACACTCATGAATTAGGGATGGGAATAAATTTAATTTGTGTTGTTATTCCAAAACGCTGCATTAATCCCATTAATGAAGGAGCCACGGTACTTCTTAATACCAACTAATACGATAATGTTACTTGAGTATGTTAAGTTCCTGGTTCTGATTGGACTGCAAGGGTGGAAACTGTAAGAACCAATTGCTCGTGCAAGGTCGTGTTCTTTGGGAATCAAAGAAGATAAAATTGGACGAATTCCAAAGCGAAAAGTTGACCAAACTCCTCAAAGATATTCAATGATTGTTAGTGCGAAAAGAGTACCTAGGTACCTAACCAATTTTGTGATATTTGCTCCATTTGCCAAAGCTGAGAGGATTGTGTACTCTCATGATTGATGATTTTTAGGCGAGCACGCCAATTCCCCGGCAGCCAATGGCAGGCAAGGAACTACTATCGATCCTCTGCTGATTTGGATGTGCCGGTTGATTTTCCAACTCCGCTTCGATTGATAATTAATGTGAGGGCGAAGCCCTCCGCATAATTTTACCCACGCCGCGTCGACTGTCGGCTGGAGCTGTGGGCGGAGGGTGGAGAAAACGGACATTCGAATCGTGATTGATGGTGGCGCGGAAGTAACGATCTGTTCCAATTACAATCGCCAATTTGGGCTGAAATGCGCTGGAATCCGTACACATGGAGGCTCCCCATTTCAATTGGAGGGGCCGATGATATCCGTCCGAATTTCACCGCAGTTTTGTGGAATACCGTCCAATTCGGCGTGAATTTACAATTCGGCCAAATTTCGAGCCCGTTTGGAATTCGGCCCGATTTTGCGTAAATTCGCAGTGGGTACGACCTGATTGTACGAAAATTAACCGGTTTAATTTTACTCAAAATTACCATTCATACAACAATCGATAGACTCTTTCAGAATCGATGCGGTGCCAACCTCGACATTTAAAAAGAATACCACCATCCCCTAAGCGTGGAAACTCGCCCTCACATCCGGCACTTATCCCCACATTTCCACAACTCCATTCTTGAAGAGCTCCGCAAGAACGTGCATCACATCCTGCGTTTAAAGCGGCCATCCCACAGGATTATCCCACCCTCGCCCCCCCGACTGGCGCACTTACATGAAGGCCTGTCCTGTTTTTATCAGCGGGAACACTCGGGGGGTTGGTGATCTCCCATCCGAATAGGTCTTGTCGATTCGCACATAAATCGACCGTGAGGAACGATTTTCCCAATGACATTCTGACGTTTCATGAGGTTGGGATTCAAGCTTGAGCAGTGGCGTGGTGCGGTTCCCGAATTAAGGGATGCAGTGAAGAAGTAAAAACGAGTCATTGCAAAAGTATTCACCTATTTAGATCTACAGGTACTTATAAATATTAGAAAAAAAATCCACATATTGTAATTTAAAAAATTCCCCACATTTCACGCAATTTCCCTCCACTTCCAGTTGCACGTTCCTCCAACACCTGTGTTGGTGTTGGTGTCGGTTCCTCATACTAACCGGAGATGCATTTATCAAATGCATTAGAGAAAAAATTCGATTGAGCAATGGATGCACTGCATCCATTGCTTCCACGGACGTCACGCCATTGAGCTTGAGGGTGGGAATGTTTTCGGGAGACTTAATCCGATCGATTCCATTATACAGCCCCGAAGTGAATTCCTCCCCGTTATAGCTCCCCTATTTGCGCCCATCAACTGCACCGATTAATAAATAATCGCGGGAAAAACCGCAAGGATTTACCTATGAGAACCGAAGCAGAAGGATAATTGATTGGCTAGGCTTGAACTTCGAGCGTACGGAAGGTGGCGCAATATCGGTGCAAATTCCCACGATCGATACTCCTTTTATTATTACTTCGTTAAATTATGATAATTACCACGCGTCCGATAAATGTTAGGGTGGGCGCCATAATTCCGCTATTCCAATATTCACAATAGTAATAAATTATTCATAATCATTATGCTAACAATGCACTACTAACAATGCACCGCATGGAACAATGAACCCATCCCATCGGTTGAATATTTTTGGAGAGCGTATTGTCAAAAATGATCATTGCCAGCGTAAAATTTACGGTTAGTTCGGACGGGCGTGCACGCAGAAATTGTAGCTCACTCCCCGAAGTAGAAGGGTTGGTTATTGACTAGTAATTACGGGCTGGAGCCTCACTGTCCGAATGTACGAAATAGGTCGCATTTGGTGTATTTATCGCCCCATCACACGCAGCTATTCCAAGCGATCGCCGCGCCCTGCAATAAAGGGAGAGCCCTTTACATCTAACTGGCGTCTTTAAGTACTATTAGGCGGACGATGCGAGTTTGTTTATAGTCTTCAAAATGAAGTTTTTATGCCATTCGAAACGCAGATTTCAGGTATATAGTTTTTGAGGTTACAAGGGCCGTAATTACCCCCCAACCACCATAAAATTTTATGCTTCCCCCCATCGTAAAAAAGTGTCCGCTTCGTCGATTTTGATACTCGTCAGTATGGGCAATTCGCCCAGGGGTTAGTTAAAGTAGTTACCACAAGGCGAACGAATTGAGAGCCGCAATTAAAACTGGTGCTGCGGGAAGTTTCGCTCATCTCAACTCAAAATAAATTCCTCTTGTTCTCGCGATTTGCGCCTGCCCGAACGCGATTCCCATTTCCACTGGAGACAACCGTCGCGAGTAAAAATGCGATAATGTGTTGTTGCTTTTTCGCGATACACTGCACACTATCCCGAACGAGGAAATGTACTACTTCCCGGATTACGTGCGATACGCTCCCAACCTAATGCACCGCAACCCCCAGTTTGATCGAAGGGTGGATATTGAATCCTCCATTTCTCATTCCGTCCGTCCGAACCGGCATTGTTCCCGTCATCAAGCAGCGATATATTTTCCGCTTTACGCCGTTGTAGGATTATGAAAAATGTATCGACGATTTGAGTCTACTTCCTTGTATTTTCCATCCTACGTTTCATTTCCCCTCTTGCGTTTCTCGCATTTCTCATTCTACTTTCATTTCGCTTAGTTATGTTTCGCATTTCACGTTTCCAATTCTACTTCTTATTTCTCATTACACTATGCGCATCGAATTCAAAAACGCATTTTCATTCTACGTCTTCATGTCTACGTTTGGCTTTGTGATTTCTCTCGTCTACCGGTTCTGGACCGAAAGGTCATCCAACCAAGTTTAATGCTCGGGTTTGAATCCCCTCCTGATGACGAATTAGCCCCCTAAAATCCCCGCGCAGCCCCGAACGGAGCCGCCCTCGAGCTTTCTATACGTACAAGTCGAAGCCCCGGGTCTTTTACGAGGCGATTCCGGAAATAAAACTTCCGGACGGTCGGCCTTCGGATGGACCGTGGTTATTGCGAAATATATTCTCGCTGCGCCATGCGATGAATTTACGGTCGGAGGGATTGTTTGATTGCCAAAGTTATTCGATTTGTTGGGGAAAATAAACGAGCTCGGGCCCGAACTTCCGTTCCGAAACTTGATACCAAATTGTTAGTGGAAAAGTGGAGCGCACCTATGCATGAAGTTTCGCATCTATATTAGGTGGCGGAATGATATCGGAAAGTTCGCGGAGGATGTCCCGTTTACATTCAAGATACTCGTGCTTTTAAACAAATCCTCCCTTCGGTATTGCACCTCGGGGTGTGGCATACATAAAATAAATAAAACATTTAATAATCAGGAAATTTATTGCGTTTAGTAGTTAATTCTGCACTTCTCACCCTCTCAACTGCGCCTGCTTCCGTTTGCACAACTCCCCTGACCCGACGTTCCCAACCAACATTCAACTTTCCTTGTGATAACAAACTCCCCGGAGTGGTATTATGCGTAATATAAACCGAGGGGTTGTTTATTCGCAGGCAGTCGCTACACTTTCTCACGCAACTTCTTGCCCATCATCGTGATAAGGCAATGTGTTAAAGGTCGTGCAACATACGTTTATTGTGACGGATGGAGGAATTTTGCTGGCGCGAATGAAATAGATGGTCGGGATGGATTTTCGTCATTAGCAATTTATTATTATTATTATCATCTCACGGTACAAAAGAAGTTTGTAAATGAAAAAAAGTAGATGAGAAAAAGGAAAAAAAGTAGGTAAATAAGAAAAATTACAACAACTTGCGTCTGGTGAATTAATGTCCCGGCGCATCCTCCATAGTGATCTAGCTCTGAACATTTCAGCACCAGCGTTCCCCACCACTTATGGTGGAGGCGCCGGGGAATTAATTCCGTCTACTGTTACTTCAATTTCCTGTGATAACGCCTTTCATATTTCAATGTAATTTCATTTGTGGTCTTCATATAATCTGAAAGTTGTTTGCAAACAGCAGCTTGAAGATTAATTAGGCGGCCCTTGAAACGAATTCCCGATCGCCCCCTCGCACGACTTTCATCCAATATGTTTCCCCGTACATGTTGCGTCATCCGGACTCTTCACGCTGCTCCGGAAAGTTTCGAGCGCGGTTTAATTAAAGAGCGGACAGGAATCGGGATTAATACTCGACGTTTCGAACGGTCCCTAACGAGTTCGAGTAACTCCGGGCAGCTCGTCGATTCGCGTGAGCACTTTTTCCCGGACAACTCCGCCAGAGGGGTGGATTGCCGAGTCCTCGGGGGTGGCGAATTAACTCCTAGTCGTACAAATGTGCGTGACATGGAAACAACAAGCGCTTTTATCCTCGCACCCCCGCCCTCTGCGCCCGCCGCCCGAGTTTACTGCTGAAAAGTGGTAGAGCGCTTGAAGAGTCCGCCGTTACCACTCTTGTAAAGCCTTACCACTTTTGAGCAGTGAACTGGGGTGGAGGGTGGTTTTAGTCCGTATTTTCACTGTTTTGCTTTTAACATCCCCTAGTCGCTGTACCTACTGTTTTGCTTTCAACATCCCTTAGTCGCTGTACGTACTGTTTTGCTTTCAACATCCCCTAGTCGCTGTACCTACTGTTTTGCCTTCAACATCCCCTAGTCGCTATACTGTTTTGCTTTTAACATCTCCCAGTCGCTGTCCTGTAATGAATTTCCTACCCCAGCCGGCACCAGCTTACCCCTCTCCTAACCACCCCCGAGTTCCTTCACCAGCCAACTGCTCGCAACCCCCGCCGAATAAACAAACTCCCTGAAGTGATATTGCGTAATATATAAAACGAGGGGTTGTTTATTCGCAGACAGCCGCTACCCTTTTCTCACGCTACGTCTTGCCCATTGTCATGATAGGGCAATGCGTTATGGGGCGATTTACAGCTTGAGTTTATGGCGTGGGTCGGGAGAATTCTCCTCCGGCGAGTAAAAAGTACGCGATGCCTTTGTCGGTTTGCGTGTCTGCTGGCAACAAATTACGTTTCTGCTGAACTCGTTCGGCAAATTTCGGAGTGTGTTCCGTTGAATTTTACCATCCCTTCGCAAATGGGATGATTTATTTCAGGTGCGTTTGTTTTCCGTGTGCAATTCGAAATTCGATAGCATCTGCTCGACGATTTATTTGTTTGCGTCGTAAGCTGTAAAGGGTCGTGGGCGGAGAGTGTGCTCTTTGGTCGTAGGTTACATCGTTGGCCGTGAACTGGGTTATCGGGATAACCTGAGTTAGTGACATTATCAGTGGGGCGATGCTTGCGTGCTCGATGGGGTTTATCTGCGATCGGTGGAGGACCAGAGGACGAGTAGTGCGCCAGAGCTGGGGAAAGAGGGGTTTAATTGCGTTTTAAGGGATCGATGGGGGTAGTGAAAAACGGGGCGATCGCGACCTCCTTCGGAGGGTGAAATCAACTTTGATAAGAGGGGGAAAGTTTGAATTTGAACTGGAAGTCCGACTTCCCACCAAAAGCAAATTAGTTTAGTCCGGTCTGGGAATTACGGATAATGTTCCTAGTTTATTGATTCAGGCCTTCCGTTGTCTTTGTGCTTTAGCGCGCCAGTACAATGGAGGGAACTTGTTTGTTGACAATTGGTAGTGTTCCCCTGTATTGCGTTTGACTTGGGGTGACAATTACAATACTGGGGAACAATGCGTTAAAATTACGTCTTGTCTTCCGGGTTATTCTAGAGACGCTCCGTGGTTTCACATGGGTAAAATAAGTTCGAAGCGTGTGCTCAAACTCGGTCATTGGTGCCGTACTTCGTTAATAATTCCGCAGCGTTGGGATCGATACAAATAAATCGATCGGTTCGGTAGTGCCCTCACTTTTCCTCAGGGCAACTTTCAAACAAACTGAAATTAAGTACTTCGTACGTGGTGTGGCAACTTACTTTTCCTCGGAGTGCGATATTTTCGATGAGTGCGACGCTCCGCAACCTTAACCTAATCGCGTCTTTTAATTGCGACACGAGCACTTTTAGGGCCGGCGCGAGGCAAAGTTCGAACTCGATCCTCCACTTTTCCGACAATTTCCGCCACTCCTTCGCGTGTGCGAATCCGCGTACGCGTAAACTCCGCGAATTCCGAAAATCCCGCGTGCTAGTGGGTCGAACGTCGGTCCTGGACTGTGGGAACGACGCCTCTAGCAAGTCGTCGCGACGCCTCTTAGTCCAACTCGCGCAGCAAAAAGAGGATGTTGGCTGGAGTTGGATACGAGCTGATTTCGAGGGCCCAATTACTGTTCCCAAACCAAAAGCTCCACAACCAATCGTTAAACTTGGCGTTTGCTATTCCACAGCCCCTGACATCTCTGGAATTCCAAACGCCGAATGCTGTTTAACGATTTTAAGACGAGTGGTAAAACACATCGATCAGAACCCAAACTGAAATTTGCCAAGAAAGTCGAACAATAAATTTCCTCCTCGAGTTGCTAATCCCCTCGAGCTGGGTAATTTCCAATTTATCCCTCGGAGCACCTTCAACTCCTTAATTTTCGCATTCATTCCGTCGGCATTCCCAATCCTCCCCGAGAATTCTCGAGAACCCCCAAGCTAGGATTGCTTGTGCCGGCGCGTCGCTCATGAATGCAAATGGAAATTAATCAAAAACATCCTTTGTTTTGACTGGAACGGTTCAAGGAAATTACTCGCCATTCGAAAGCGTCTCCGAGAATAATCGCGAAACAGGTGAAGATCCGGATGGGATGACGACGAGCCTCCCACCTGCGCCACCCCCGGGTCACCCAACCCCCCCACTAAAACGCCTCCAACTACAAAAGGGTGTAGGCTACAATTCCCGTCACGTATGGAAAACGTGGGATTTCTCTGCCGTGAGCGCTTTGTGAAAGGTGCAGACCTTGGGAAAGTACCACTTGGGATTTGGAACACGGAATGTTTGGACAACGACAACTGAAAGAACACAGCCTTACTTTCTCGTTGAGTAACAACAAACAGGGGCAAAAAATTCCCTCGAATTCCGTGCGGAGATCAAGTCCAATTACGTGGGACAACCGCGTCGTGAATCCCCCCAACTAAATTGCATTGATTATAATACTCTTCAAAACGAAGTTTTAAAAGGGCATATTATATTCGTCGTGATGTAACACCCCTTATTGAAATTACAATTAATAATAATAAAATTATCAATTACAAATAAATGCATTCTTCACAGCCAATCCTCCATCAATCCATTCACCCCCTCAGGGACACCCGAGAGAAAACTAAAGTCCAACAAACAAAAAATCCTCCTAACTCCGCCCCCGAGATAATAGGAACACTTTTTCCAGACGGACTAATTCCCTTCTTTTTGGGAGCCACGAAGTTCTAATGGATTTATTTTATTCATGACATCTCACTTACGAAGCAACTACTAAACTAAAGGTTAAATTAGCATGTACGAATTCTCTGAACCACCATTGTTTTATTACCTGCTCAAACTGAGTTCTCCCTTCGTGTGGTCACAATCCCACTTTTTCCTCATCGCGTTCAATCAAATTAATCCACTCGCATCACCGCTGCATCTACTCAAACACATCGAACTCCAACACAGTCGAAACTTAATCAACCCCGGATTATTGAGAGCCAAGCGGACAATGTCCACCAGGACAACGCGAATAAAAACCCCATTCGTCTGGATCACCCTAATATGGACATCTCAGCAACTACAAACATCCTCCGCAAACATCCCTCATTCAACCTTCAGCCAAACCACCCCAAGTGAGACGGATTCGTCCCCCTTGGGGACCATCCTGGAGAGGACGTTCCCCCCAACCGCCACCCTACATTTTTTGGGCCTGCAAACCCCACTCGTCCCCACTTCCCTAGCAAACCCGCGCTACGTGAGCTCCATCCCTTGTTCATCACCGAAAAGCCCGAATTTGATTTTAAATTCCCGAAACGAAGAGGAAGTCTCCGGAAATCTAAAATCGCTACGCGCATCCCCATGCTGGAACTCCAGAGCCAAATTCGTCTTGATTTTGGACTCCCGCGGGCCAAATTCGACTCCCTTTGAGAACCCAAACAGATCTGAAGTCGAGGAAATGGCCCAACGGGTGAACATTTCCTCCATATTTCTCAACCTCTGGAGCTTCGACTTGTACCACACCGCCGTCATTTTCAATTCGTCAATTTACCGGGCTTCGCCTTACGGCCGAAACTCTTGCGGAAAATTCGCCAACTACACCAACCTGGGGCAAAATGGGGCGGCGTTTCCAACGCCTAGGAGCATGCCGGATTGCAGGTTATTAGCTGGTGTTTTCGGACAACTCTACGGAATTATGCCTATGTCAGGTAGAGCTGGCACTTCAACACCTGGGATTTTAGCCAACATAACTCTCTTCATCGCGCAGTCTTTGAGGATTGAACTCGATTTGGCCGACGCAGGATTGCAAGCCGAAAGGAGGGCTGTTAATGGTAGTTTGGGGGATTTAGTTGAGGAGGTTTTAAAGTTCGATTTGGGATTGACTCTGGTCAACCGCTATTCGATCTACTACGACGTCTTCGACGCGAGCGACATTTACTTCTTCGACGACTACGTCTGGATCGTGAACAAGCCGAGGCCAATTTCGAACGTGCAAGTCCTTAAAGTCATTTTCCAAAGGGAAGTTTGGATTGCCTTCGGAGCGACCCTCATCCTGGGTGTTGGGTTTTTCTACCTAGGGCATCGCAACAATGTTATCCGCAGCGCGTTCTTGGTTTTCGGGATGAATGTGGGTCAGACCCTGCCTAGCACACGAACGGGAGCTTTAAGGTTCTTCGTGACAATCTACTTCCTCTACGCCCTAATCATTTACAGTTCGTTTCAAGGAGGCCTCAGCAGCGTCCTGACCAATCCGGTTTACGAAGAGGGAATCAACGATCTGGAGGAGTTGGTGGAATCAGACTACGTAGTGATTATGTTCGATTTCATAAGGAACCAGTTCAAACAGTTGGAGTACCCGACGGCGAAGAGAATCTACGACAAATCGTCTCCAGTGAGGCAACCTTACGAGGCTAGACTGCGAATGGTTGCGGATGGAGGCGTCGCTGTGCCTGCTTACAAATTGTCTTTGGTTTACCGCACCAAGTTCTACAGGGAAATCAGGATAATCGGGGGGGATTATTTGATGAACATGGAGGCAATTTACGGTTTTAGGAAGGACCATCCCTTTTTGGAAAGCTTCAACGAATTGATTCAAATTTTACACGAATCGGGAATCGCTAAGAAGTTGTCGGAGGACATCATAAACAGCACGAAACTTCCGCTGGATTCGGGAAAGGTAGTGCTGACTTTGCAGCATGTCGAGGGTGCGTTCATGTTGCTCTTTTGTGGTTTAACCGTCGGCGTTCTAATGTGTATTTTAGAAATTGCAGCGAGAAAATGTGAAAAGGTGTATGGTAAAAACGACAACCCTCCAGAATTACAGACTAAAATACATTCGAAATTAATCCAGATACATCCCATTTAAGGCCTTTGCGAAACCAACATGAAAATTCAGAATGGCAGCGACGCGACAGCGAAACGTAGTACGAACTATAGAGCGGCAAGTGACAATTCCCACACTGTCTTATCAGCGGAGGTCACTTGAGGCTTTGCCGCTTGATGCGTCTTCTGAACATTTCGCTGTCGCGTCGCTGCCATTTGCGAATGTTCGCGTAGGGAGTAACGATCGCCTCGCTAACAAAAACGAATACTCCGATTTGAGTTTTCAATTACCCCCTGTTTGGAACAAATGGCTTTTTCGGGTAATCCAGTCGGTGCGTCGTTAGTTTCCATTACCTAATTTAAAGTCCCCCTCGCGATGGTCCCATTAACGTATCGCTCCTAGCTGGAGCAGCTCCACGAAAGTTATTGGTCGGAACAAGGAGATTTACTGCGGAGGTCCTCAGCCATTTCCAATCAAGGAACATCAATTCCAATTACCTCCCATCCATCTGCATCCGTTCGACGGAACGACCATCAATCTACTTGCGTTGCCCTTTCGCAGGGGAGGCGCGACCTCAAGGAAATGGAAAGGCTAAAGTTAAGCCAAGAGGAGATCCCTTCGACCCCAGTCTTGGTATTATAATGGGCATTTGGCCAAGTAGACAAATGGAACACAGCCCGGAGAGCGGCAGCTATAGCGGATATAATTTATACGTGGGGGGGGGGATTTTTAGGCGAGCTAAAGCTAAAGGGCGGATGAATTTGCGATATACCCAATTTGGAATTCGCTTGTTCCGTATTAACCAGCCCCATATCAAGAATAATTCGATTCAACGTCTATTAGCCTCGAATTCAGTTTAATCAGTAGCTGCTTTAATCGGATTGGGAACAATTCTGTTTGGGATTTACTCGGAATATAATTGAATAGCAGATTGTATTGCAGTATGTATCTGAGACTTTTTGATATGATTAGTAATTATGTGGTCTGAATTTACATCTGTTTTCTTTAAATTCGCGGTTTTAATTTTCGCCTCGTTCCTTCCCGCGCCCAGTTGTTCGTCTGTAATAATATGATAAATTATGTAGCTACTTACCGTGTATATTGGCAGCTGTTAGATTTAAAAAAATGAAGGTGAAGTGAATGATACACAACGTAAATATAAAACACTTTACTTCAATATAAAAAGTATTCCGTTATACAGCGAATGTACAATTTCTTGATAAGTCGGAACAAGAGCGCGCGGATCTCCGGAAAGAAGGCACTCCCTCGTCGTTGAAACCAGACAAAGCACATGGAAGATCGTAATCACTAGGTTCCTCTTGTTAAAATGGAATTGCAGATTTGAGATTCGGAGTTGAAAAGAGATTGCGGAATGTCTGCATCCTAACATGCAGGTACGAGAATCGCTAGCAACTGAATTTCCAGTCGCTAGTATAAAATACATTTGGCTCTCGAAAATGTCCGATGTTTGTTAATATTGGCTCTTGAAAACGTCCACGTTTGTAAATGATGGAAAAATGCGCAAAAACAAAAAGCATAAAATGTTACAGTACGCACGAATTTAAAACAAAGTTTCAGTGCGCACAGATGAAAACCATAAAACTTTACAGTACGCACAAGTAAAAATAAATATTTACAGTGCGCACGAGTAAAAATAAAATTTTACAGTACGAACAAAAGAAATAAAATTTTACGCGGCAGAAAGCGCGTTAAAAAAACAAAGTGTAAAATAAGCGCGAGCCGACTCGCGAGTCGTAAGTAGATACGTATCGAATAAATTAGTCCTAGACGGAGATAAAAAACAAAAATGGACGGAAAAACTAATACTTAGGTTGCTCGATCCAAGCAGCGTGAAACGTACGAAAATTAAGAAATCCCAGCTGACTAAAAATTGGACAAAAACGGTACCGCCCGCAGCGAACGAAAGTATTTGGTTAGATCTCTCTTGTTGTACTTTAGGCCCTAACGTCGACGGTGCTAACACGAAAACACTAAAACTACGAGGCGACACTATATGAACCACTCTTTCTTCTTCTGCACGTGGTGGCCCGTGGTGCCGTGGACGACCGCCGTGTCCGGATCGAGGGCGGAGTCCGCCCCAGCGTCTTCCTGCGTCAAATACTCGCCCTTGTGCCTGTGCAAGTACCTACCGATCAGAAGGGCGAGGATGACCAGGATGATGAACAAAATAGCCAGGACACCTGCAATGCCATCACGAATGAGTGGGGGGGGGATCGATGAAGAAGTCAGGGGTTTCCATTACATTGCAGAAAACACTTACTTCCTAAAATTGCCGAGTCCGTTTGGTTGTAAGCTTTCCTTAACTTTTCCTCGTCCAGGTCGAGGGGTGGTCGCGTTTCTAGTTCGTCTGGCGGGTGAGTTATTGGTTCGACGCCGCAAAAATCTTCGGTGACCGGTGCTATAACAGAATGGTGTTTTAGCAGTGAAAGGCTAATGTTAAAGTGTTGAATGTGCGTTTTAGCGAGGATGCTGCAGCAGCAGCAGTGCACTCACTTCCTAGGGATTTCACATTCCCAGGGCCTTCTTGTTGGAAGAGCAATTTCAGCGGATAGATGTCGTCGAACTCCACCCGAGAAACGCACCCTACAAAACCCTCCGTCATAGTTTCATTGCGCCCTATGTACATGTACTGGATGTTGTTGAATTGCGCGTCGGCCGAAGCCTTGATGTTAACGGTGAACTCGACGGGCTCGTACCCGTCCACTTCCATCACCAGCGTCGACCCGGCATTCTTACGAGACAGCCGCAAATCGTGGAATTGCCCCAGACCGAAGTGCTTGTTCGGATAGATGAACTCCTGTCTTTCGTAGCCAAAGTCGAAGACGACCCGGAGGTGCCCCGAGTTGGAAACCATAATCGTCAGGTATTCACCTGCAGCGAGGAAGTACTTAAAACGGTCGCTAGGGGGGGGAGTGAGGGTCGTAGAGGGCGCAACACTAACCTGAAACGTTGGAGAAGAATCCGAGCAAAAATCCCTTCGGATTCGTTGTGGTGAAGCCTATGCGGATGTTCTCGCTCAGCGTGGACCGCCACGACCCCATGAAGTCGTACTTTATCATGGAGCTCTGCCTCAAGTTCACGCCGATCTCATCCGCGCAAATCGGACCTTTGAACGAAGTCCACCGGCAATCGCACGAGTAACCGTCGTATCGCTCGAAACAAGTGCCGTTGTTCAGGCAAGGGCTGCTCTGGCACTTGCCCACGCAACCCTCGGACACTCCGTATAGACCGCCTCGAGCGTAGCTCCGCAAATCCACGAGTTGCCCGTTAACGAGGAAAGCACGTATGCAACCAGTGAATCCGTCTCGGTAATCCACTGTAGCTCCAATGACGAGCTTGGAGGTCAAATGGAGGGCCCGCACTGGGCCAGGTGGCTCCCTCACTTCGGACTTCAACGACCCGTCAACAACCAATCGGGCGCCTTTGCGGTTCCGCTCGACCGAAACCGAATGCCAATTATCATCGGCTAACTTATAGGAAGTTTCCCGCATCACCGCGAGAGGTCCCGATCCAGCCTGGTAGATAAATTGCAGCTGATTTCCCCCGATGATCAGCAATTTGATGTAATCGGACGGGCCTTTCGAATGGAAAAGCACCGCGTTCTCTATAGTCGTCTTGAATTCAAAGTAGATGTCGCCGCTGTGCCCAATGTCGAAAGTAGGCAAGTCGATCGTGGCGTCCGAAATCCTAAACGTCACCACGTTCTCAAACAAGTCGTCTCCCTCGCAAATCAACGAACCGAGAGTGTAGCGTCCTTCTTTATCGTCCAACGCGTTCCCGGTATCCCCGAACCGCAACTGCTTGACAGGCAAGTTGTCCTTCTCCGTGATGAAACCGGCATCCATCGACCACTTGTCGCTGCCCGCGTCGCAGTTGCACCACTTGGTCGGGTCGATGCACGTGCCCAAAATCCCACAATCGCACTTGCGAGACCCAGGCAGCGCCCCACCCCAATAATCCATCATCTGGTTGTGCCGCGACACCCACCAAGAGAAAGGCCGGAAATTCACCTCTTCGGATGGCGAGTTAAACAAGCGGGAATTCCTACAGGAGTATTGGATGTGCTGCTTGCAAGTTATCGACCGGTTGAGCAAAGCCTCGATCTGATCCTGATTCGCGTCGTACTGCACGTCCTGGCTGAAGCTGCCCGGCTCTTGGAACCCGTCCACCGGAGTGGTCTGTTGGTTGGTGTGCTGCAGCACAGTCGCCACCTTCCCGTCCGAATAGAACTCGCAAGTTACCGGGAACGGCGCCAGAGGGCCGCTACCATCCACGTCAACCTTAATCTCCGCCCTCTGGTTGACCGCCTGCACGTTCTTATAAGCTTGGCAGGACAGGGGGTGCAAGGAGGTGTGGCAAACGGAACCCGCATACCCGGTCCCCCGACAATCGCATGTGAACTCTACGGAATTTTGCTTGCAAACGCCGGAATGCTCGCACGGGTTCGGATTGCACCTGTCGGTCATCTGGCAAGCCTCCACGACGACCTCGTCTTTGCAACAATAATCGTCCGTTGTCCAATCGGTCGGCAGTTTGAAATTGCCGTCGATGCTTATTTTCCGCATGCAACCGACGAAGCCGGGGAGTTTGTTGCCCGAGTCGCCTATCGATCCACTGACGCCACCTATTGGGGTTTTGGTTAAATTCCCTTTCGTTCTCCCGTCATTTGCAATCCTCATACTTTTTGCTACTCACATCTACTTCCATTCATCCTATTACTATTGGGTATTTATGATTTATTTCAGTTTAATTTTCAATTTCAATTTTTCCAATTTCAAAAGTTTTAACAGACATGTTCTCGCACCACGTATCCTAGTATATCGTCGGTCCCACGTCAAAACAACGAATGTATGTACTAAAATAGGGCATTCGCGGTTTTCGCATGGGGCTGACGATATGTGATAATACTCTATCGTAGCGGTTAAAGCGTTGAAAAACGAAAATTTTTCTCTGGGCTTGTTGTGCACCTTAAGTTTGACGTTTATGTCATGTATATTGAATTTAACCTATAAATTTGAATGACTGACATACTAAACAAGCGGCATACTAGACGAACTAACCTGCGATTAGGTACAATCCGCCTGTTTGGATCTTCAATTGGCGAACTGTCCTCATCGGTCGATCATCAACATTAAGAACGAGCGAGTTCAAAGAAATAGTCAGGACAACGCTATGCCACTTTCCGTCATTGAAGGCGTCCTCATAATTATCCAGGATGACCCTGGGGTTCGTGGGTGTGATGAGATCGACTTTAATTTTACCTTCTTCCAGGTAGATCTGCAAAGGAATCGATTAAATTTCATCATCGCCTGATTAAAGATAGGTATGAACTATAGTTCATACCATGATAGCTACTTACAGCAACGTAACCAGCCGAAGCAAACGCATGGTAATACATGAGTCCAGTTTCCTCATACGTTCTGAATGCGAACGAAGAGTTCAACGAGCCCATGCCTTCGTAACCCTTCAGTTTCACGAAGGAATTTTGAGTTAGGAAGGTCACTGGGACTACTGGCGGTTCCTAAAATATATTGCAGCAATGAGAAAAATTTTTGATGAGCAACTTTAACACTCGGGCCGTGACGAACACAATAAAACCGTAGTTGAATTAAATTACTAAAATGGAGAGCATTATTTAAAGACGGTCTACTCCAACGTGGTAAACAACGCCCCCTAGCGTTAATTCAGAACACAAACAAGTACAGGTCGTTTACGTACAGGACAAGTGTATAAGGTGTTGTATCGCTCGAAACGCAAAGACTCTCCGTATTCGTAAGCCTCTTTCATTTCCCTAATGAGATTTGTGGAATTTAGGTATATGTTTTCGATGCACCCTGTGTAATTCTGGGTGACGACTAAACCTTCTTGGACGTTCGGAACGCCGCCAACATAGAACTATAAAATAGATACGTTACAGTGAGCATACGGTCGAGTATTAATGCTATACATGGACTTATACTGTGAGATTGTCTGTGTAATACCGCGGGTTTGTAAAGCATTTTATTCGAGCGCACTGGTCAGGTGTAGCATCTGAGCGGGAAATTCAACCTGATCCTAAGTGATCTCACGGTATTAGACCATGGTGCATGAATTCAAAAGGAAATCTCACTCCTCTGTTTAGATTCAGCCTGGTGAATTCTCCCTTAATTCTACCCTGAACGACCACTCGGTCTACGGAAAATATGATGTCTCTCCTATTCCTCGATATAACAACGTCATGCCAAATGTTGTCGTCGAGGAGACTGCCAACTGAGAGGCTTGTGACGATACCAGATCCTAGAAGTTAACATCCATTAAGACCGGCGAGCGGTTTCAATGGAAACGTGGCATTTACCTAAATCAATATTCAACAGCATTCTATTGTCACGCAATTGCAAGGCAAAATAATCTCCTTGAGTGCCGCGGCTGTAAACAAGGACTCCGTTCGCTGCTGAAGTTTTAAATCGGAACCTGATCGTTTCTCGAGACGCCGATATCGGATCTCTGAGTAGGTCGAGCCGTAGCAAGGACGAGCCGTTGAAGGATAAGAGATCAGATTCTAAAAGTGAATTGTACCGGTTGAAATTCCTAAACACTGCATTTTTTTTTAATTCAACAGATGTTACTTGGCACAATTAACCCTTTGCAAGTTAACCTTTATTTTTATTTAATTACGTTAAACATGAAACGCGTTAGATATATGTAACATTCGTCCGATAAAGGTTAAAAGTCGCCGTATTGGCAAAGGGTTATTGAATTGAACGTGCATTGCACATGATAGGTGTGTTGTTGATGGTACCCACCGTATTCACAGCCATAAAGCTCCACCCTCATCGAAATCCTATCACGCCACCTAGTGGGATTAACGCGAATCCATTGGGCTATGATGGGCACTTCGAACTCGTTCCGGTGAATCGAATCACCGTCCGTATTGCCTTTGAACATCTACACACCCAAATCGATCAAGATTTTGCACCAAACGAATAGGAATAGAAAAATTAGCGTATGTTAGTGTTAATTGAGCGGCAATCCTCGGTAAATCAAACCTTCAAGTTTCTATAGTCTTCGAAAGGAAGCTTAGAAGAACTTAAATTGTTAATGGAATTAAAACAACGGAGAGCACCTGAACTTCCCCCATACTATCGGAAAAGCTCCTCCACCCTTCACCGTCGTCGGAAAATTGGACGATGTATTCGGTTGCATACTCCCTAGACCCGGACCGGCCTTGAGTTGCGATCGAACGCACCTCATACCTACCACCCAAGTCGTACGTCAGGAAGTTATAGTAGTTGTTCTCCGAAGGGCTCCAAGCATTGTCGCCTGATGAATGGCGAGAGAGGAGGAATAAGAAGAAAAGAGTGTTAGTGCGGTAATGATTTTGTTATTTTTTGGGGGTGTGGGTGAATCCCATGTGTTTTTGTGATAAACCCGCACCTTAATTTATGTTTTTCGCAAGCATTCGGTACACATCCATAATCACTTTTGTGATGTTCGTTCGTCATCTTAATTATATTCGCAATTAGAACATTTAAAGCGAAGGTTTGAAAACATCATTTGGACGTTCGTGTTTTAATATGCCATCACCCCCACCACCACCACCACCATAATGAAGACATGATAAATTTGTGCGCCAAGCGACAGTGAGTGCGTGTGAAACATAATCACTAAGAACGGGTGATTTAGTGTTAACCAAAAGAAGCAACCTGAGGGTTCGATTTACGTGTACTCACACAACTGGACGTTTGGCTACAGAGGGCGCAACGATACGCATGTCATCAAACTGACGTACATTAATCTTTCGCGCGCGAATCGGGTTTTAGTAATTTGGTTAGTGAATCTCCATTAATCTGAGTCTCACCATTACGTTACCGCCGGGCTCTCGGTAATAAGCATAGTCCAACCCGTTTGTACCGTAGCTTATGCCGTATTCCATGACATACTCGGAACTGTGCGATCGGCCACGCGTGTCTATTCTCGTCACATTCATTACCTCGCCCAAGTCGAAAATGAGATGCTGGTCGAAATCACTGCTCGCCGCAGTCCATGCGTTGGTACCTTAATTGCAATCATTTTTCATACATAAATTCAATGTGCCTGTTTCAATCGGCTATTTCGATAGCCCGCCGTGGAATTTCGTTTGCGAGTGCGAAATTTGCAATTCCAATTAAAAATTACAAATGTTGCGCCTTAGATTTTGAAACATTGTTGTATTTATAATCGACTATCATACTTATTAATTTCGATTATCGAAATAAATTTAGAGCTAAAAACAGCAGTCTACAAAATTGCAAGAGGGAGGAAATTAGAACACAATTAGAAAATCAACCTTACGTGATTCTAACAGATGCGTTTAAGAACAGCCCAAATTGGGGGGGTGGAACCCATGCAAACTACGTATCGTGACTCTCATTCAAATGTCATTTCCCTTTACAATCGAACATTGAACATGCAAAGACCAAATTACACCAAATCTGTGCCACTCTTCGGATGGTACTGTTATCCCCCCCCCACATTCTTTCCTCAGCCTGGAGGATTTTTATTGCGGCAATATGTTAGGTGAAACGAACCCCCCAGTAAACTGTCAGGGTAAACGTAATAAATTGCGTCACGAGGGGTGCCACCCTCCTGTTATTCGATATCGGCGATGACCTACAGCAATTCCTCGCAGATTTATTTTCAGAACCGCAACTCATCCAACTTCAGGATCGGGGTAATTCCAGCGATTCAATTATCCCTAACTGATTTAGTCTTGTCAATTCGATAGGCCGGGTGAATTACTGAACATTTTCTTTTTCAAGTCAAAATAATAGTCTCGGAATAAAATCGAGTTTTATTAAACATCTTGGTAATACATAAAGCCTGACAAAAATTCTCCGTTAGCCACAATTTTTAAATCAAACCCAGATCTATTTTAAACAAAACCAAAATCCCACATCATTTATCAAGTTTTTTGAAAAACCCCTCGGCATATTCTCTGTCCAATTCTAATAACGGACGTGAATTTTCCAACAGTTTTTCAAATGTTAACTCTTCAAACGTTTCAACGCATCTCTTCTTCGTCGTGTAAAATTCTTCAGGTAGAGCTACAGCTGTGCAATGGATGCCATCCAAAATGGTCTCCTCGAAACACCATTTTTGCTTTTCCCCATTCATGAACAGCTCTGTGTCAGTAACAATTTTCCCAGCAGTTAAGCCACTTTTGACCCGAAAACTGACGTCTTGCAAGTTAACGGTGATTCCAACACCTATGGCCTTAACATAGCTCTCCTTCAGCGCCCAATGTCTGCAAAAGGCTTCAATTTGCTCACGTTTCCCACCCGAACCCCTTATATTAATCCATTCCTCCTGAGAAAAATTTCTGGTCATAATCCGGAAGAATTCCTCCAGGGATTTACCACCGGAATACTCCAGTTTCATGACGTCAGCCCCGATGACGTCACAACCTACTTCACCAGCGAGGATGGCGTAATCGCCTTGATGTGACACGTTGAACGCTAAACCTCCGTCCTTTTCCGGAATTTTAAGGATCGGTTTATCTTTATCGTCCCTCTCGAACATCAATTTTTCATAAGGTATCGCAAGGGCTTCACTTGCGAACTTCCTCATCATCAACCGACCGATCAGGGAAGATTTGAAGTCTTTCTTGAAGACGAAGCGGTTAATCCGCTCTTTTTCTTCCCTTTGAATGCAGGAAGTCGCTAGGAGAATCTGGTCGAATGTCGGCGACCATTTTGTCGTGTTGAACGACCAACGGATGCTCTTGTCCGCCATTTTGAGCAAATTTTGCATAACCACCCGACCGAGTAGTTTGTAATACTCCAAGATAACCGCAGATATGGAAATTACACAACTTCACATTAACGGATAAATTAATTGATGCATTGGCCGATTTCAAATTAACGGATTAAAATTCACTTTGCACTCAACGGCTTAGATGTTTCTAAATCTTCGAGAATCGACTGCCCACTATAATGCACTCCTCGAAAGAAAGTTTTGTTTTATTCGATTAGTAAGGCACGTCAAGCGTCACCTGAAGAATGAGAGAACGGTTTAAGTGGTTGGACAAGTTGCGGCGTCCAAAAATAAGTTCTACAATTATTCCCGTTTTCAATTTGTACCCTTTTTCATAACGATGCGGTATTGGATTAACATATTCCGAACAAAATTTAAACAATTCCTGATTTTTATTGATATGTACAGTAATATTTGCATTCATATAGTAATATTTATATTAATATCTATAGTAAAATTCTTCAAAACATTTTATTTTCATCGCCAGTTTATTTTTCATTGCACAATTTTTCTTTAATCCAACAAGGTATTCTGTTTATATTTTTCATAAAATAATAACAAAAAAACCACCGACTAAAAATACACAGATTTTTAATTACATGCGGTACAATTATGCAATAAACTCACCATAGAGGATGGCATTTTCAGGGCCGCGTTCTTCTAAAGATGATGTGGCGCGGACCACCGCTCTTTCCATGAGAGGATTATTGCACTCATAATAATCATATATTTCTGTAAATTGGGGATGATAACGCATTAGTTCCCTTATAAAATCTATTTGGAAAAATTTGTATTCTTGCTTAATTTCAAGGATATTCTTTGATTTTTCAATAAGTACAGCATCAAACCGGAAGTTCCGTAACCGTCAATGGGAATAATCCCAACACAGATAGTAAAAATATAAGTTGAAAAATCATACAATTTTACGTTGAATTATACAGTACTCATAAAAGTACAATATATCAATTGTCCATTTTAAACCTAATGACTCAACATTTAATTCAATTAGCAGCTTAGTGCTTGGCAGAAAATCCGCGCACATAGGAAAACAACAAAATAACGAAAAAAAAAAGAATCACGAAGGGCCAACCAATCATAAACTCCGAAAGATTGAAATCGAGTAGCCCTTGAACGAATCGTAGGCTTGGCATTTGTTATTTGACAGCCATTTTACAGCATGGCTTGCTTATATTTCCGCAATTGGTAAGGAACGCGTTGGATTTTACAATGAAATTGCTTACCTGCTAAAGCTGGAACTGTAAAAAGGGAAACCAAGCAAAGTATCCTAATTTCCATGGTTACATGACACACTCCCTTGGAAGTTACGCCCAAACTGACAGAACGGTGGGAGTTGTTTTCTTGAATGTTGATGAGTACGTCGGTAGTTATGCCGACCAGTTAGGCGATTTTTCATTGGCTCGCCGTATACTCCTCTTTATTCTTTCCTCGTGGAAGAATTTATATCATCCTCCTTGCTTTCCCTATAATATGATATTTGACGTAACCAAACACATTAGTCGATCATAGGGAATTTCTATACGAAAATCACGAGAATATGTTGACTAGAGTGCTATGGAATGGTTAAACCAAGCAAAATGGCCGACACTTCTCTACCACTTCGCATGACTCACATGTCATTTGAATTTGAATCTAGGGATTATTTTTAATCGCCTTTTACGCCACGCATCCGCCACATTTTGTATTATAGGATAATGCAAGGCAATGAATAGGATTTTAGGCGTTTAAAATGGGCGGAAACGCTTAGCTAAAGAATACTTTAAACATAATTCGCCCGGATAACCTATGATAACCTTGTCAAGAAAAACGGATAATTTCGATTATAAATCCACAGTTTACACTAAATCTCGACCTGCAGACGCCAATTTTTCAATTTTCCTGCATTTAACATTGAAATTCGACCGAAATTCTGACAAAATTTCTTCTCACTCGTCCGCTTGACGTGACGTGAGGCGCACGCATCGTCCGGAGCTCGCGCAAAAAATTTAATTCGCACAAGAATTTAATCGTTTTCAAGGTTGAATTCACGCTGATTATTCTATTGATTACCTGCTCTTACCGAGAGAGTTAAAGTTTTATCATGTCTACGGAAGGAAAAGTAAGTAATTCTTTTTTATCTGAGAAAGTTGCGATTGAGGTTATGTATTGCATGTTTTCGCCGCAGTAGGATAACGTTATGTAACGTAATCTCTAGCACTCTGTTGACGCAAATGATGCGATAAATATGAATTAAATCTGACTGGAGAGCAAAGGGTTAAATTTTTAAAAATTGTTCCCCAAATTTCCTGTTTTTCAAATGATTAAAAATAAATTAAAAAGGTGAAAATTACCTAAGGATTTGATTAAAGGTAATCAAATGCAAAGCTGCCATTGCTTGGGCTCCAAAGCAACCTTTGGCCATCGAGGAAGTCGAAGTGGCTCCGCCCAAAGCTCACGAAGTCCGCCTAAAAATCTGTTACACGGCTGTTTGCCATACAGACGCCTACACTCTAGACGGTTTCGATGCCGAAGGTGTCTTCCCTGTGATCCTTGGACATGAAGGAGCCGGAATCGTTGAGAGTGTTGGTGAAGGCGTAACAAATGTTAAGCCTGGTAATTTTTCATGGTGGTTTTAATTTTTTGGTGTAAAATAAACTAAAAGAAACTTCGTTTTGAAGAGTAAAATGACCGCGTTTAAAAGTAAAAGAGAAAAAAAATTACAGGCGACCATGTCATTCCCCTGTACATTCCGCAGTGTGGTGAATGCAAGTTCTGCAAACACCCAGAGACCAACCTCTGCCAGAAAATTCGCATTACCCAGGGTAAAGGTGTGATGCCTGATGGTACGTCCCGATTCACTTGTAAAGGGAAGAACATTTACCACTTCATGGGTTGTTCTACCTTCAGTGAATACACTGTTGTTGCGGATGTGTCTATAACTAAGGTGGGCGTTAATTTATTGTATAATTGCATTATTATAATTATGTAGGTAAGTAAGTACATTGACAAGGAATATTACGAATGGTTATAACAATTTACCATTAACTCACCATTGATTTTAATTGAAATTAATTCAAATTAAAATACCGAATTAAAATTACAAAAATTTGGATATTCAGATTGATCCGTCCGCTCCTTTGGATAAAGTTTGCCTATTGGGATGCGGAGTCCCCACAGGTTACGGAGCAGCTTTGAACACAGCCAAAGTAAAACCAGGATCAAACTGTGCTATATGGGGTTTAGGTGCTGTCGGGTTGGCAGTTGCAATGGGCTGTAAGGCTGCAGGTGCAGCAAGGATCATCGGTGTCGATATTAATCCCGCTAAGTTTGAAATGGGTTAGTCCAGCAAACCTAAATTATTTTCGGATATTTAAATGGGCTTCTCCTTCCGTTTAACTACATGTCTAACTTCAACAGTGTTGAATTCATATTTAAATAACGGCTAATGTATCTTCCCATTGTAATATTTGGGTCGGTAATGTCCAGCCAAAAAATTCGGAGTCACGGAATTCGTCAACCCGAAAGAACACGAGAGGCCCATTCAAGACGTCCTGGTAGAAATGACCGATGGGGGTTTGGACTTCACTTTTGAGTGCGTTGGAAACACAGAGACCATGCGTCAAGCCCTAGAGGCTTGCCATAAGGGCTGGGGCGTATCTACGATCGTAGGTGTAGCTGCCGCTGGTAAAGAAATATCGACAAGACCCTTTCAATTGGTTACCGGTCGTGTGTGGAAAGGCACCGCATTTGGAGGTGTGTGGCGAAAAATTTTCAATAGCACCAATTCAATTCAACAAAATTTTTAATAACACCAATTCAATGGTGTTATTAAAATTTTTTAGAGAAATCTGTATTCCATTATTGAGCGGAAAATTTTTATTCGGAACAGGTTGGAAAAGTCGCGAAAGTGTCCCCAAATTAGTGGACCTCTACTTGGAGAAGAAACTGATGCTGGACGAATTCGTTTCTCACAATTTAGACCTTAACGGGATCAATGAAGCTTTCAATTTGATGCACGAAGGAAAAAGGTAACCAATTTTATTACACTCTTCAAAACAGTTTTACACTTTTAAATTAATAATTAAAATAATTGTGAATTTCAATTAATAATTAAAATAATTGTAAATACATACAATTATTTTGCAGCATTCGATCCGTTCTGGCAGTGAAAAATTAATTCCGTTTTCCGTCTAATTTTTTGTGAACAAAAACAATAAAAAAATAAATATTTACCACATTCAACAGCCCTTATAGCACTTGTAAATAATTTTGTTTTAATTTTTTATCCACCTTGTATAGTACCTTATACGTGCTCTAAGGAGGTGAAGGGTGCATTCAAAAGCACACTGAAAAATATAACAGTTTATTACAACAGGGGGAAAAATAATGACAAATTTCTAAATTCAACAACGCAAAAATATCAAGTGAATAATGCGAGTCGGCTCTCCCAAGCATCTCGCATCCGTTTTAAATTTCAACACTTGCCTAGATTGTAGATTCTTGATAGCATCCCTGACGTTTAACGTTTTAATTGAGGAGGAAGAGTAGGTACACGGGAATTTATTCCGTACGAAAATTGGCACAAATTTAACGTCGACGTGTGAGAGGTGAGCGCCATTTTCGCCATGTATTGCACGATAAACACTTTTTTAGATCCGAGTGAACCGCATTGTCACACTCTCGTTTTATAAACGTTATTGCGAGTAGAAAGCTGCACTAGATCGGTTCGATTTTTTTTTGGCAATCCGATTCGATGTGGACTGCGAATAATTATGATTCGATGTAAAATAGACAGGATTTGAATTATGACCTGATTTAAATTATCTCGAGGTTTTATGAGGTGATTTAAATCATCTCGAGGTTTTTTGACGTTATTATTATAAAAAAAAGAATTATTATTATTTGAATAATGACGAGGTGCACCCAAATTCAGATTGAGGATGAGAACTGAAATTATGACGATGTCGCATTTTCTCCGCTAAGCTACAATCGGTCTAATGGCAGTGTCGAACGTGCGCTGGTTATATCGATATGTCTCTCGCAGGCTCCCGCTTTCAAACCAGCACCTCCATTTTGTTGCCCTTGCGGAGCACCCGGATCTGTCCTGGTTGGACTTCGGGCAGACCCGTGCTCTTGAAGGTGAATGTGACCGTTTGCGAACCGAAATTTGCCTCGAATCTGTTACGAATATTTTACCTTGAAAATCCCCCGAGTAGGTGCATATTTCCTACAGCGATCATTGAAATTATATGTGACTTACTCGGTTGTGATGTTGACTTCCGGAGCTTTGCCGACGGCGTTCTGCACAACCAGGAAGAGTTTTGTGACTATTTCGATGACGTGGCCAGTTTGGAAGACGAAGTCTCCCTTTTTCTTGCTCAGGTCACTCTGAAATAGGCACCCGGTCGGGTCAGGGGTGGCGCAGGAAGTTTCCGTCGGTTCAATGCAGGGCTAAGGGGGAATAATTGGCTACTTTCTAGCGGATCTACTCAATTTTGTGGGAAAAAATTATTCGGAAGAACACGACTTACGGCTCTAACGTGGATGACCGCCACGTCATCCAAAAAAGGAGACAATGATATCCGATAGATTTCCGTAGCTGGTACTCTATATTTCACCTGGAGGGTCCGTTGGTCCAAAATGAGCATGGACCTCGTTGAAATCACTAGGAGTATCGGAACGAACTTGGAAAAATACGGACGCTCATTAGTTCGGTGGTGGATAATTTTTATTTTTCGGTGGGACTTACTTTTCCACTGGATCGAGCAATTTTATTGATGATATCCGCAAAGACAACGTACTGGTCGTTAGTTTCCAAACAGATCTTTTTCCATTGGACGTTTTGTCGCAAACGCACGTAATCTCCAAGGAAGGGATGTGACACGCTGGGATGCAATAAATTAACACGGGATATTGAAATTTAAACCCACCCCAAAATTTTCATAATTTTAAAAATTTCCATCAGATGAAATTTAAATTTTCGCGATTTAAAATTAGAATCGGAAGTTTCTCATATGAAATTTTCACGGCGTACCTCTTTGAATAGGAACTTTTCCTATCCTTGAAAATGAAACTAGCCGTTACTTTCTCCCTCATCCGGTTTCTCGCTGTTTGATCGAATTTACGCCTGTACTTGTGACACCTCCACTTGTGATGGATTTTCCTCAGGAGGATGTTGGCCTCGAGGAGTTTCGGATGGCAAGAGGGCCATTCTCTGCAAATAGGCGACTCGACGCTTTGAGGCAGTTGCGATAGAAGGTTCAGCAAAAATTGTCGTCTCTACAAAAATTTAATTTGGATTCTTGCCCGATTACTACGTCATCGAGAGTTGACAAACTCACCAACGGTGATCTAAAGCCGAACAAAAATTTACCTTCCACTGTATGTAATGCCTCTGTATGACCCGCGACGCCCAATCCATCTGCTTCTCGTGCTTCAGAATACGGAAGTCTTCCCGCGCCTGGGGATAACAATCGCTATCTCACCGATTCTTTTAATTTGCAATCTTACAATTCGTAGTTGTAACAGAATCTTTTTTAATCGTTTATGTTGCATTATCGTTTTTTTTAAAATCTTGAAAATAAATAAGGCATTCTAAGGGCCGCGATATCAATCTCCTAACAAACCACCTAATAAAGTTATTCGCCAAATTAGCCACATAAGCATATAATGTTATTTTCAATGGTGCTGGGCCACAACCTAGCAAGTACCTAAATGCCGCAAGGGGATTTAATTAAAAACGTACCGCTTGAAATAAAAACTGTAAATGTCTGCGTCCTTGGAAGGGAAAGCCCAATTTGCATTCCTGAAATTAACCATTGAAAAAAAAACAACACCTATAAAGGATTTTGGTACACATTCTGTTGGAAACAAAAATGCTGTAAATGGGAATTCATTTACACCTCTTTTGTGATAAGTTGTCATGTTGTATGTAACCCCCTCCCCCCCCCAAAGGGCGCTGAACCCATCGGGCAACCAGTTGTCACGAATTTAGAAGTCAAAACCGGAAATGCGAAAAATCCTCACCTTCCAACTCCGCCAAGCATTAGCGATTGTCATCTGGCTCCTCCGCATCTTCACGTACCGCCTCCTCGCCCTAAACCCCCTCCACACCTTCTGCACTAATAGGGCTAGGTCATGCAGCCGGCTCCTCCTGAAGTCTTCCAGCTCGAAGACCGTCCGAGGGCTGCGCACGAAAATTTTACTCCTGCCGAACGTGAACTCCGCCCCGGGAATGGGAACCGACCGCAGCAGCAGCGACACGCCATCTATGGGAGACCCGCGGAACCGCGGCCACGTCGCCGACGACAGCATCTTGTACCTGTACAAGAACTGCGCGTACGGCAACCGGTAGCAGAAGCCGGTCCGCCAAAGTTGCACCGTCGGCAGTAGGCACAGGTACCGCACTTGGTGCTGGACCAGAGGCGTCTCGAAGGTCCTCGGTTCCTTCGACTCGTTCGGCCTCAAGCACCTGATGTAGTGAGATTGTCTGGAAGACAGGCCCTTGAGGAGGGCGCTGAGGGAAAGCTGCAGCTGCGCGGCCGCAGAGACGTGCCGCTTGATGGCGCAGCGCTTCGGGTTGCCCTCGGGGAAGAGCACTTGGAGGAGCGGATGGTCGCAACGGAATATCACGCGGGAGAGCTCTTTGGGGAGGGTGTCGTGGTTCTTCTCGAGGAACCCGAGCACCGTGTACGAAACGGGACCGGCGAAATGTCTAATTCTGTAAGGGGAAGCTCCAACATGCCAAGACTTACGTCATTTTTTGACAGGGACGAATAGAGGTTATGTTTGTAACCTCTACTCTTCCCTGTCAAAAAATGACGTACATTCATGAGTGTGTACAAATCAAGCACGGCGTACCCCGAGGGAGAAACTTTTTCAACTCCCGTTATATGGAATGGTGTGACTTTTCCCGTTTTGAAAATATTATTAACTCACTGAAAAGAAAACTGAGGCAGTGTGGAATCACCAACGGAACAGTGCATGTGACCCGCACAGCACTGCTCCACCCTCTTGAGGTAATTCTGGTCGCAGAGCATACGCGGCTCGTCCAGAAGTGTCAGAATGCCGTGGCTCTCGTGCTCCAGTAATTGGCATATAGCACTAGAAAATTAATTGCGTGGAGCTTTCATGCTGCCTTTAAACGACTATAAAATTAAGTATGTCAAATGTGACCCTATGGATTTTTGTGGCATTATTTATTTAATAAAGAAAAACGGGTCGACGATAAATATTTCAGGCGAAAAAACTAAATTCTTACATGTTATTAAAATATTCGATGCGCGTCCATTCTAATCCTTCCTTAACCAACTCCTCTTGCTCATCTTTTAAACAAGCCGTTATCACAAACTGGTGGAGTTTTTCATTGGAATAGTTGATCATCAGCTGTTCGAAACCGTTAGTTTCGAACACCTCAAATCCGTACAGGTCGAGGACTCCGAGGACTTTCCTCTTACCTAATCGTTTGGCCTATTGGGAAACAATTTTTAAGGCAATAAACCCTTTTAGAAATTCCGTTTTTGAAGATTATACGTTTCGGGAAATTATTTTGGGATTTGAACACTAACTTTTATAATTTCGTTGATGCTGTTGATCAGCCAAGTGAACAAACGACCGTAGAGAGTCTTGCAGAGCACGTCTCTTATCCTAGTTGCCTCGCAGGCGCCTAAGTCTAACAAGACTCCGTCATCCACGTAACGGCTTGTTAAGGCCCTTTGTAACCATCTGTGTTCTGTACCGAGTAATTCGCAAATCTCGTAAAGCTCTAGAATGGTTAATTAGTAATATTGGTATTAATTATTAATTAATATTAATAATAAAAAATAAAATATTAATTTAAAAATAATTTCGCGGAGCACTTGCAACAAGTTCCCAGAACACCAGTGTTCCGCGGGGCACCGGTTAACAACCACTGGTCTAGGGACTCACCGTAATCATTTTCTATAGCACAGCTCTCAGTTCCATCGATATTATTGCTAGGGGTGAACTTTAAATTTCCAAGTTTCAGTATAACAGCCAGAATGCGGAAAATATTGACCACTTCTTCGACAGAAAATCCGAGCACTTCGAAAGCAGACCTCGTGTAGGCGAAGAGGCCTCGGTCTTTGTCTTCGGAGTGCGTAGGCTCGCAGCGCTCCGTTTGCAAAATGAGATAATTTTCCACGTTGCGTTGCAGCTTTAGGCCTTCTGAAGACCAAAAAGGTTCGGTTAGACAATTTCTGAGAGAATTTTGTTGAATTGGACTTACTGAGTAAGTGGATGTCTGCACCGGAGAGGAGTTGGTAGAAAATGTGGAAATTCCTGTCTCCGGAGGAAAGTTTGGTCACTCTCGACTGTCCATGAAAAAAGGTAATTGTTACAATCTTCAAAGTTTCATTTAATTGAAAAATTGAGGGAAATATGTCCATCAATTGATTAAAATAAACATAAGATACAAAATACAAGATTGTTGTAATTAAAATTCAGAATTCGTACCTTATCCAAGTGGTCTAGCAAACACAACATATAATTTCTTTTAAGAGATTAATCACAAATAGGACAAAACAATGACTGATACCATTCAACTTACAGTGTATTAAGTGCCCTCCGACTGGATCACCCTTATAATCAAATTCTATATCGAGAAATTTGCCCTGTAATAATTCCATATTTTCATTTATTAATTTATTATTTATTAATTAATTAGTATGAATTTATTAATTGCTAAATCACACTAAATTAATTTAATAAACGTTGCAGATGACATACAAATCGCGAAGCGTTATCGTTCTTGGGAGTCCTTGCATTACCGAAGGCCTCTAGTAGGGTATTGGCCTGGACCAAGCGGTCCTTCACCAGTTTCACCTGTTGGCAATCGCCCGATACCAAAACGAGAAACTGCAAGACAATTCTAGCAGCTTCCGTCTTCCCCGAACCACTTTCCCCAGTAATGATAATGCATTGGTCCTCATTTCTATCATTGATCCACCTATAGGCCGAACCGGCAATTGCATATCTGGAATTATTTTTACAGCAGGTTTACTAATATAAAAACTTCGTTATGATGGGGCGAATAAAGTAAAGTAGAGCAATATACCTGATTAACAAATGGTGATAATAAATAATACAGATGATAAGTGTAAGGAAAATTATTACGGCTTACATGTGTGGAGGTAATTGGAATAAGCCTTTCTTCACATAGGCTTCAGCCAAATCGGTCGAATAAAGAGCTAACTTTCTGTAAGGGTTGATCGAGATCAGTATGTTACCGATGTAAGTGTAGATGTGATCTCGTTTAAACCGCTGGTACAAATTTGCTATGAAAGAATCCTCAGAAAGTGGCTCAAGTAGGACAGAATCCCAGGCTCCCACTTCCTGCTCCAGACTGAGCATTGCAACGCCCCTGCGGCACTTGCCGCTTTCGCGGCATCTAGCACCTTGTTATAAATTTTAATCATAAATCATTAAAAATCAGTTTCATTCTAAATTTTAATTATAAATCATCAAGAATCACTTGAAATTCATACAGAAAATAAACAATAAAAAAGGATGAAAAACATGAAATAAAATTAATACTCCATTGTAAAATAAATATTAATCCTTAGTGTTTTTCCTGGGAATTTAATTAAATAGAGTTGAGTTAAATCTTTAAAGGGGATTGTAAAAATTTCTCACCTCCAGATTTCAGCAGTGTGCCACAAAAATCCCAGCAATTTGGCCCAAGAAAAAAAAATCAAATTTTCCCTATAACACAAGCACCACCGAAGGAGAATTTACACTGAGGCATCGTTTGCGAGGGACTGGGTTGATTTAGTGCGAGAACAACGAAATAATGACCCATAAATGAGGAATATAGCACACGTTAAAATATACATTCTGTAAAAAAAATCCATTTACATGACATATTTTAGTTGTGGGGGTGGCCATTGGGGGCGCAGGGGTGAATCCTGGCCAAGGACCTAGATTACTGATCCTTGTCAATGCAGGACCTTCCATAGACTGGTGAGCCCTTAGGGTCTATTTCTATACTTTAAAAGGTGAACCACCATTGGAAATTTCATCAACTCATCAACAAAAACAACTCATCAACAACAAAAAAATTAACAACAACTGAATGTTATTTTTGTCAATTTATTTGATCATTATAACTTTTGTATTGCCCTTGCAAAAAAAAATTATTAAAACTACTAAAAATTATTTTAAAATAACAAAACTATTTTTTTCAATTTTACAAACAAGTTAATCAATTTTATCTTATATTGATACAACGTATTCTACGGATTGGATATTATAAATCAATGCCAATTACTTAAAAAACAATATAGTAATTAAAAATAGGTATAGTATGTCTATTTTCCTATTAAAACCATTTGGATGGCAAAGCAAGTGTAACGAAAATTAACAACCGACTAGCCGTATACGTTCATCTCTCCCACGCACATGAACACTCGCACCTCGTTCTATATCCCTCTCATTTCCCACAGACCTAGATTACATCATCCTTGAAATGGTTCAGCCAATGAGGTTGCGCACCAGATTCGTATAGTAAATCGCTTATAGGTTAGGAAGTGTGTCATCAATCACACAATAATCCTTAAAATCACATAAAATCTGTAAATCACAAATACAATGTTCCTCAATAAGTCTTTAAGGCAGATATGTGCAAAAAGACTAATTGCATTCAACCAGTGCAAAAATAAAACCTCAGCTGCTTTAGATATAGAAAAAATCGAAAAAGACAGCGTAGATCTCGATGGTAAGGCCCAAAAAATTAGAAATATTACAAATAAATTGTAATTAAATATTCGAAATTAATCGGCAAAAATCCTTCCGTACTTCCCAATCAGTCATCGATGAAGAAGCGAAGAGACGCGAAGAAGATATACAAAGAAAAAGGAACAAATCCCGGTTGCAACCGCACCACCAAAACATAGCCAACGACAAGCCTCCGTATGAAGAACCGAAGCACTGGGTACACGGCACCGTCAAATATCAGAGAAAATTATACGGGAAATACGGATCAATCAGCGGAGTGGACCCGTCCATCTGTTGGCCGACCAAACAGGAGCTCCAAGACAAAATGGAATACGAACGGGTCGCTTTTCCGTACACCATCCCCCAAATGATCGCCGAGATCCGGAAGAAAAGGGAAGAGAAGAACGAGAGGATCCGCTCGAGGCAGGAAGAGATCGTGAAGAAAGTGGCCAGATTGGAAGTGTGGACGAAAGACCTGCAGAACAGGATCGCCAAAAAGGAAGCCGATGCGCAAGCGGCTAAGGATAGGAAAGAAAAACTCGTTGAGGAGGTCAGGAGGCATTTGGGTTACGCCGTCCAGCCGAACGACGAAAAATTCAAGGAAATCCTCGAGAAGAAGGAGAAAGAGCAGAAGAAAGCGATAAAGGAAGCTAAGAAGAAGGAGAAGGAGGAGAAACTGATGGCGAAGTTGGCTGTCGGAAAAGATTCTAACGAATCGCGTACGAAAGAAAACGAGGAAGATAAACCGGAGAAGCCATGAAATTACCTTTGTAGTTTTGTTTAAAAATAAAGTTGTAAAAACAATATTTAAAAAAATCATACCGTTATTTAATCCTAATACGCTGCGTCGACCATTATTTCAATTAATTTCTTAATTACTGAGCATCAATTATCTACTCTTCAAAACGTACTCTCAGTAAAGTAAGTGTGAATATGAGTAAACTTGCATAAGTACTGAAAATGAAAAATATTCCTACATAGTCCAAAAGTTATTCTTTTCGTGGAAAAGGAACAAGGAATTTTAATGGCAGGATAGAATAAAATTGTAATACGTAACAACGGTTTTCTTGG
The DNA here is from genome assembly GCA_033557855.1 of Hydrochus callosus. NCBI lineage: Eukaryota > Metazoa > Arthropoda > Insecta > Coleoptera > Hydrochidae > Hydrochus > Hydrochus callosus. The sequence goes on along the minus strand of JAUIMY010000026.1, from coordinate 4,099 downwards.
CAACAAATCTCCACGTTCACATCCAAATTAGCTACTGACTAGCTATAAATTAAATTTATGGTAATAAATTAGGGAATATTGGCCTAACGTCCTCCGGCTCCACCACCTGCACCCTGCGCTTCAGGGTTCGTAGCTGAAGACAACACCATTATTATAACAACAGGGACTATGTACATCCACTGGAACAAAAATTACATTTTATTATCCTAGCAAAAATGTGGAATAAAGGAGAGGAGAAAATTAAACTGACGTATTTTGCCAAAAATGATCTATTGTCCTTGACGTCTCCTCGCTCTTTAGCGTCCCTTTCCCTCTCTAATTTTTGTATGTAAGTCGCAGTGTCGGGAGTAGGTCCAATATCTGTGTGCCTAACAAAAACACTGGTAGTGAACTCTTTCAGTTTATCGGTAGATACGTTGGCGCCTTCGCACGTGGAAGTTGAGGAAACTGCCATGGTAACAGTTACGACTTTTCCCGCGTAATCCAAACTTATGGATAATATGTCGTTTAATTCAGCTTCCGCTAACATGCACTAAAATTGGTGGCATTTAGAATCAAACATCTTCAAGATTCTCATGATTTAGCCAGCATGTAATAATAACCACGTTGCAAAACTATTAGAATGAATAACCCTTACTGCTTTTACGGTGGAAATGAAAGTGTTAACAGATCCATCGTTAGCTGTAACTATTGCTTTTAAATGGTACCATTTATTAGCAGCCGCTAACTCTTTGATTCTTTTGCGATCCTCCAAAGTTAAAGGCTGCTGTTTTACTGTGGACGTTCCCAAACGAACGCTCTGTATCGATACGTTACCACGGTCAGTGTATACCGGATTTTCCAATCCCGTTAAAGTATGTTGCAGGTTTATATTCAACCAACCATCATATTCCACATTACTCTGAAAATATAAAATCGCCGGAACCATAAGTAATAACTAAATGTTTAGTTATAATGATTACGTATTTAGTAATAATAATTACACATTTAGTAATAATTAACACAATTTAGAAATAATAACAATTATCAATGTAATAATTCCATGCGTTGCCACAACACGCGAATAACCAAAATAAAATTCGGGCACACCAAAATTGAATGTACACTTCGCCATCTGAATTCAATTCAAGTACCATGAAGCAATACTCAACGTGTGCCTGTTAATTATGCACTGTGAACTTACCGCAGCAATCGATGCGAAAAACACAGAGCACAAAACAAATATTTTATAAATCATAAACATTATAATATTTAGGTTGAATTTGATAATCCAATGTGGAAAACGGGTAAAATTTCATTCAATTTACGTATTTTCCGATAAGAAACGCAAACGACGGCCTAACCTGTCATTTATTAAAGTTTGACATTGACAGTTGACGTTTACTAAACGTCATAGACTTAGTATACGCAACCGCGTGAAGATAGCGACCATTGTAAAGCAGTGGTACCAAACGTGTGCAAATTCTAGGAACCGCTCGGCAATTGTTTCGAATTGTTTACGTCCCGCTCGCGAATATTCGGTAACATTTTCAAACTCACCATGTCATTCCTTTGAATATCACAGTTTGAAACGCGTTTTAATGCAGTGTTAGTGAAAACAGGTGATTTCGTGGTAAATGGATCTTTTACGGTAAATTTTCGAATTCGAATCGCACCGATCAAGAAGCCCCGTGTTCTAGAACGTCAAAACAAAAGACATACGGGCACCGTTGATACTGTCATTTGTTTTGTCAAAGCATAAATGATATTTCCGGTATAAATATGTTGTGCATTTGGTTTTGTGAAGTGAATTTGGGTGATTTTGAGTGCATCCAGGATTTTCCCGAAGGATTATCTCCGAAAAATCAACGCCACTCTAGGAGGGATTGATAAAGGTAGGAAGTTTCATCTTGCTCTCTTCATTTTTCCATTTGAGGCGCATCGCTGAAGTAAAGAAAACAAAACTCAAAATGTGCGAATTTCTCTATTTTGAAGCTGTATATCCATGAGATAACCCACGTGATCAGTGTTATATGTATACACTCAGCGCTATCAATTGCACCACACATAAATCCCCAAGCATTTTTTAGTCCGTGGCATCTGTCAAAAACATATGTTTTTGACATTTACTCGCTGGCATATCCTCCTATTGTTTTCCTTTCCATCCGATGGTTAATTTTCCGTGAATTTATGCAATAATTAGTGTTTTAAAAGTTTTCTTCCTGCATCGTCTTTAGTTTAAGTGTTTTCAGTGAGTTCTACAAACAAAAATCGTCATAATGTCAGGTAAAGAATTTCATCAACGTTTCATTTTTTATATTTTTAACTTTCTCTAACGTTTGCATTGTTCTGGCAATATTTTTCACCTACATTACATGTTGTAAGTTATGTCTTTCGAGCCTGTATAATATTGGCACCTCAATTCAGATAAAAATGATAATCATCGCACCCTCGGAGATGGCATGGACAACGCCCTCTTGGCTCTAAACGAAACCACAGGAAATGGACTGAACCTGAAGCTCAAGCTACGCTCAACCGAGAACATACTCAAGTCCTTAAGGCCCGTCGTGCCTAAAGGCCCCATTTACAATCTAGTACCTAAATACGTCCCCCTAGAGAGGAAACGGCCTAAGTATCTCACAAGGAAGCCAAAAGACCCCAAATTTGTGCCTTACGAGCCGTACAAAGCCGCAGTTGAACCTATAATCCCTAAAAGTATCACACCTTGCATTGCCGTTGCTAAAAGTAAAAACAATGTCGATATAAGTGATCTGGTGACGCAAATGTCCGATTTGCGGACAACAGAAATGGAGAAATTGAAGAAAGACGAGGTGAAAGTGGACGAGGAAGTAATACTCAAGTCTCAGTGGGAAGAAGAGAGAAAGGGCTACGAGACCGACATAAAGAATCTCAGAGAATCGAATTCGCATTTAGAAAATCAACTCAAATTCCAAGCTCAGGTTAGAACCTACACTGAAATTTTACTCTAAGGACGGTTATCGTCAATAAGGATCCGTTATGTAACGAATTACATAACGTTAAATTATTCCAAAAGGTTCATGAGGTAATGATGGATTAATGTACAACATATTTGTAGGCCAACAGTAGATTGATGAGGAAATGATGGATTGATATAATTGTAGGTCAACAGTGAATTGAAAACTCTTCTCGTAGCAGCCGTTGGGGAAGATTTAGAAAGCCGCGTCCAACACCTAACCGAAGACAAACTCTCCTTAGCCCGAGCCTTGCTCAACTCGGCCAACCACCTGACTTCCCACCAAGAGCAAACCGAGTGGCTTTCGGGACAGTGCGAGGTTTGGCGGAGCAAATTCTTAGCCTCCAGTTTGATGGTTGAAGAGCTGGCCAGGTGGAAGTCAGCCCTAACCGGTCGAGTGAAAGAGTTGCAAGACAACGCGAGAAACTTGCTGGACGAACGGAATAAAATAAGGTCGAATCAGGAAAAGACACTGACGAACCTGAAGAGTTTACACCAGCACTTGCTCAAGAACGAACCGGATTTGAAGAGAGGGAACATTGTGGAAACGTCAGCGTCTTGTTTGTCGTTGACCGATTCGCTCGCGAAGAATATCGGAGTGCCGAACGAACAGACAAAGGGCGAGGAGACAAAGCAGGAGTGCTTCAGTCCCGCAGAGTTGTCCGCTCTAAAACTGTTGAAGAATCCGGTCACTCTATCAACAAAACCCGACGCAATTTGCAATGCAGTGATGGGAGCTGCGATTTCCCTAGGAGGAGGGCAAATGTTCTTGCAACATCCTTCCACACACGCAACTTGTTGTGCACATTGCAAGGGAGAGATACAACAAATTTGATCGACCCTTGCAATTTAATCAATAAAATAATGTTCGATTATTACATATTGTGCGACTTACCCAATCTTGAAATTAGCAACTCATTACGAGATTAACTAATTCCCAATCGGACAGCCAAGGGTAATTCCTATACTTAGCCAAGGACTGGAATAACCCACTACATTCCTAATAGTGGAACAATATTCTCTTTTAAAATTCGGTTTTGAAGAGTATACTTAGCCGCGTGTTTAACCCTTTAACGCGCTTACTCCACCCCGCACAGATCGCCTAGATAATGCAATCGTCTAAGA
>JAUIMY010000268.1:0-51783 GCA_033557855.1 Hydrochus callosus | reverse complement strand
AGGCACCAACTAAACAATTAAGAATGAACGAGATAGTACTCGACTCTAACCGCGAGCACTTATCGATCGGTTCGAACTGAAAACTCCGAATGGAACTGAAACTAACTGATGAATGCCTCGAGCGTACGGCAACCGGGTATTTATCTCAACCTGCGCCCTTCGAGGTTGTTCCCCAATTCTCCTTCTCTCTCGGACCTTCTGGAGAAAGAATGTTCCAGAGTGAACGAGAGTTTTCGATTGACGAACACGTGCAAAGGCCCGACACAGCTAGCGCCCGTCTCCTTGCCAGCTGTAAATCTCCTAATGGGTTTTTTTTATATCGACGGGTGGTACCTTTGAAAAGGCTTTGCCCCTGCATCCGTAACAATACATAAGGCTCCCCAACACACTAACTACAAAGGACAGCGTCAGACACTCATTCGATGGCAATACATGCATTGGCAAAGCATTATGCCCTGTTCTGACAGTTTTCAATTTAATATTTACATTTTGTCCGGTTTCTCGAAGCGAGGTTAAGCTTAAGTTTGTCTGAAATTGACGTATTTGACATTTTTTCAATATAATAAATGATAAATACGCTAATTTAAAATAAACTTGAGCTCATAGTCCCGTTTTCACGCATCCGAATTTCCCATTATTTAACAGATTGAAAAATTCGAAGTTCACATAAACTGTCAGATAATGCGAAATTCGGGGGCATTAAAAGGGGGTTTAAGAATGCCCCGAGAAACAAGGCATAAGAAACTTCTTTAGTATATTCTAAATTATTTTTTAAGGTCTCTTACCCTGCCACATACTCACATACTTTGCCCTTAATAATTAACAATTGAAAATAAATTACATTTTAATGACATATAACAAGTTATATATGTTCCATATTTATAGAAACTCTTCAAAATACAAGGTTTCCGTTGAACATATATGATAATGGAATGAGAGTAACAAAAAAAGGCTGAAAAAAATTGTCCAAGCGTGGAATCGAACCCGGGCCCTCAGCACGGCAAGCTGTTACCCCAACCATTAGCCCATAGCAGACGTACTGTTAATTGACCATAACTACAGTATTAATATACAAGGACAAAAAATATGATTAGCGCAGGAAAGGATTATGGACCACAAGAGTAGAAAGGATGGGCGTTCGGCACTGGGATAAAAGAGGATAAAGATCACACGCGACGGCAAATCCGCGAGGCTCAACAAAAGCCCGCTCACAATAACTAACTTCAAACGCACACAAAACGTCAACTATCATTCTTGGAGCCAGCTTCACTCAGCTCAATTGGCGCGCTTTTTAATGGGTAGTAGCTTACTCATAAATTTACAAGTTATATATGTTCCACATTTATAGAAACTCTTTAAAATATAAGGATTCCATTGAATAAATAGGATAATGGAATGAGAGTAACAAAAAAAGCTGAAAAAAAAATTGACCCGACGCAGATTCGAACTCGGGCCCTTCAGTATGGCAAGCGGGAGCGTTAGGGTACGAACATGCCGAAGATGCTTCGCGGTCGCGGTTGCGGTCGATGCATCGATGTCATCTAAGTAGAAACATGTCAAAGATGTAATGTTCCTCGCGATCGCGGTCGATGTCTGTCAATATCGAATTCGATTTGAAGAACTGGTGTGCACTGGTGCGCACCAGGGCAAGGCCGTATGCAGACGTACATTATAACAACCGCTCAGGATCAACAAATAAAGACAGAACACATTACTCTCTACATGACATAAAAGAGATAGCGAATAGAAATCTATCTCCATGGTTTCATGGCCTTAGTAATTGTGACAGTCTGCTATCCACTTTTATATCAATGTGATATTTGCTGGACGTCATATGGTGTATTAAGTCCGCAATGCGGACAGTGATACTTCACTCACCTTATTATCAAAGTTTTGTTGATCCCAACAAGGCATCTGATGCTGTAGGAAACGTTTCAATTAGAACTTTACAATCAAAAACGAAACGAACTGAATAATAAGACGCATGGCTCTTTGTTGTCAACGACGAATTGACGTTTGTTACTGTTGGTAGCATTGCGAAAATTGCGGACTTAGTACACTATCTGAAGTCTAGTGAATTCCGATCTCGAATTTCACTGGGACTCAAAATAAGGCTCCTGGTCGTTCTGAAAGGTGTCGTCATGTTTTTCTGGCTGGGGGTTTTAGTTGAAATTAGCGGACCGCTACTACAATTGTCGGCGCGCGCTGTCCTTCTGGACGCTTGTGTCGGTGGAGCCTCATGACACATGCGGTGATGTCAGATCAGTCATTGACTTGTGTCTGTTGGAGGAATTATCGGACCGCTACTACCATTGCCGGTGCGCGCTGTCCCTTGGCATGCCTTCGTCTGTGTCACTGTCGTTCAAAGTAAGGTTATCGTAGTGTGGAAGAATGTGTGAGGGGGGTTGGTGGAGCTAGGGAAACGATCGTCGGTACTCATGGACTTCGTCAATCGCTGGGGGTAGAATGTGAACGTCAAACCTCTTGGGCCTATATATAAATACTGTGATATCTAGCCAAATCTTTATTCGTTCAATTCAATATCACCACAGAAATGGATCAAGACAAAGACGCCAATTTAAAGAAAACTTTTCATGTAAGATAAATCATTTAGTTCGCCTTCTCACGCACCCGACAGTCTATTCTCTACTCTTCGGCCTTGGTAACCCAAATTGACAAAAATCAGTACGCACTAGATCAAGAAAGGTATGGGCACTACCCACCCATTAGTCATCGTCAACACAGCAATATTAAGTACAATAATGCACAATTATAAAATTTGACAATCATGTTACATCGTCGACACAGCAACAATAAAATGTTTAAAACGGTTTACCCCACAGTTAAATCAACGACTAACCGTGGGAACGTGGGTTCTCTTGTGCTTCATCAAGTTTGCCGTCCTGTTGAACCTTTTCCCGCACTGCTCACAAGCGAACTTCCTAGAATTTTCGTGCAAAACGGAATGCGACCGCAATTCTTCTTTGGATTTGAACGATTTGTCGCACCTCCCGCAAGGGAAAGGCCTTTCCCCAGTGTGGAGCCTCCCGTGCACCACCAACTTATCAGGAACTCTGAAACGTTTCCCACAAACTTTGCACTCTAGAGTTGGAGGATCGTGCGTTTTCTTGTGCTGAGTTAACGCCGCGTGTTTAAACGATTTTCCGCACACTTTGCACGTGGTTTTCGCACCTGAGCATTGTTTAGCGTGCTTGAGCAGGCGCGAGTGTAAAAGGAAGCGCTTTCCGCACTTATCGCAAACGTGGGGCTCAAGACCTTCGTGGGAGAGGTGATGGTATATGAAGCTTCGCCTCGCGGAGTAACTCTTGTCGCAAACGTGGCATTTGTGAACTTTTTTGTTGTCAACAATGCTGGTGCTGTTCTTAATGATGGCGACGTCGACAAGTGAGGCTTCAGTGGTTAGAGGGAAGTTGACACCGTGTTTGGTGATCTGATGGTATCTCAAGTTTTTTTTCGACTGGTACAGCTTATTGCACGCGTGGCATTTGAGTCTTATTTTCTTAGTATTCACTTCTACAGGAGGAACTTCCGGGTGAGCAGACGACACTAGGAGGAATCTATAGAGTTCAGGACTCTTAATTATCTCAATTGGCTCAGAAATTGCTCGACTTTTAGTGCTTGGAGTTGATTCCTCTTGTGCGGGACTAGTGTCTGCAATTAATTTATCAACACTCGCTACGTCAATGGCGGTTTTGGCCGGACCTTGATCGTACAAGATCTCTCTTGATATTAATTCTTGACGCACTTCATTCCTTACTTGCTCCATTTGTTTCTGTTCTTGATTTTCATAAAGGTAATATTTCAAAGCTGACTCGAAATCTCCAGTGTGACTTCTCTTGTGATTCAGCAACATCTCCATCGAGTTGCAGTAGTTATTGCAGATTTCACACAGGTATTGCTCTCTAGATTCAGCATTTCCCGAGAAGAATACTTCTTCGATTTGTTGGGAATCATATGGCATTAGGGAAAATTCCGGGTCTAGCTTCAACACGTTGTACTTTATGTCAATCCTGGAAAAAATGTCATAATTAGTTTAAGGATAGCGGAAGGAACGCCACGTTCCTAATTAAAATTTAACCTGGCCTCGCCTTCGTGGTAATCAACGCTGCACCACTGACTCTCAGTGAGCACGCAAGCAAATGGAGAACCACCCAAACTATACTGAACTGAAAATCAAATGCAAAGAAAAATCATGTCTTTATTAAATCCACACAAAAATACATAATAATAAAATGCATTGAAGAGCAATGAAGGGCCTAACAGGCCCATTTGGGCAAATGGGTGTTCATATGTTCCTGCAGGCATTTCTTCCAACCGAACCTTTTGTCGCACTGATCGCATGCGAATCTTTTTCCGTGCGCTGCCGCGTGGCTCTTCAATAATTTCTTGCTCGTGAAAGATTTACCGCACTCCTCGCAAGTGAAAGGCCTCTCCCCAGTGTGGATCCTCTCGTGCATCGGCAGGCTGCGAGCATATTTGAGCTGTTTTCCGCAGACTTTGCACTCCGCCATTGGAGGTTTGTGCGTTTCTTTATGCTTCTTCAAAGAGTTGTTATTCTTGAAGGTTTTATCGCACAAATCGCAACGTTTTCTTGCCCGATCTGCATGGGTTCGAAGGTGCCTCAGCAGATATTTATGTGTGGTGTACACCTTCGCACAAACATCACAAACAAACTTTCCATTGTTGTGAATTGTAGAGTTGGATCCGCAATTCATCGAAGTTAACACTTCCTGTGGGTCGCTGGGGTCATCAATGGAGTTGTCTTCAGAATGGGTTGAGTAGGCACCGTTATCGCCCTCTTTGGAATTGTTTCCATTTACACTGTCTTCGAATAATCCGTTATGGGTCAAAGTTTCAATCGCTATAAATTTGGTTTCCTCAAAGGTGCAAGAAGGATGTTTCTCCTCATGGAACGTATTTTCCTCCAACGTGTCCGTTTCCTTTTTAATAGCACTTAATCCTAGTGGATCTACTTTCTCTTGGCTTATATCTCCCACCGCCCCATGCCATCTTCCCTGGTCGAGTTCTTGTCCTGATAAATCAATGTTTTCTTGTTTTATGTTTCCATTCCATTCTAGCCAAGCCATGTTGGGTTTCACGTCATTTCTGAAACAATTGCAAGCATTAATCTAAGCCCTTTGCACTTTTTGGCTGTGTCCATAAGTCGATCTGTTAGAGGTATCATCAGAGCGAGAAGGTTGAAAATTGATGAAGTTGGATGAAAATAATCTGCAAAGGCGAGAATGGGTAAAAAAATACAATTCAGAAATTAGTAGAAATACTTTCATTTATTTATTTACACAAGGTAATGGCGTTACAAATGTAGGGACTCTAACCTTTCGTGCTGACCGCTCTCCCCTCGCATAGGAATTTCTCAGGTAATCCTAGAGCGCTCTACTGCCACTTGCGTTATCAGTACACACTCGGCCCACGTATCACGTCACCCGCGTAACAATCGCAAGTTCAACCCCGAGCGAACTCTCTCGTCCATTTGGTCCTCCTGTCCTCTAGTCTTTTACTTTCCCCTCGCAAGTCCCAACCGACTTCCTGGCATCTACTATAGTACTCCAACCCCGACCTTTTCACGCCCCGCATACCCACAGAGTCGTCCACTCTCTCCGAGACCCAGCGATGGTAAGGCAATGCTGCTGGTGGATTACCCCCCCCCCCCCCTTCACTTTCCTCCTCCTGAGATGTGGAGCTTACTACGTCAGACCCTACGACACCGTCACGATTTCCAGCGGGTGGAGTCAACCAAACTATAATCCTCTTCGCAGTCCTCCATTATTGTGGGTCGCGTACCTCTCTAGGGGACGTGACATCTTCCCCCCTGCGGTCTTCTTACGCATCCTCAAGATCGTTCTATTTTCCAACTGGAACTTCCCCATGGCATGGTTTGACTCGATTCACATCTACCTTAAATTCCTTTGGTCCATTCAATTATTTGATTTGAAGCGACACTGGTCCTGTTATATCTGTCACTCTATGAGGACCCCCCAACCCCCAACCACTTAGCACGCGCGATGACAGGATATTCCGACCTCTTCGCCGACACAGTCCTAAATGGGACTCGTACGAGCCTGGAATCTTTGTCTTCCCTTTTCCAAGAATTGCCTTACCGTAAAACGTGAGGTAAACCTCATGAAAATCAACATGTTAAACTCAATCCAGTTTATATCATACCTGAGCTGCATTCTTATCAAATAACACAATTATTGTTACGCTTCAAAGTTCAACACAATTAACTCTAAGCCAATAAAGGGTCTAAATACTAAGAAAACAAGCAAAGTAGTTCCAATAACATTCGAATTAACACGGAAAAGAAATATACCTACTCGAACAAAAGGTAGTTTACATGACCATGTAATCTATCTGAAACATAATCATTGATGGTATACATAATATACTATATTATACTATCGTATATGTAATCAATACTATCATACATTGCTGATAATAATAAACTTCCCCTAGTGCTTCCCTCCAACGGATTTATTTCCTGAAGAATCGTATTCACCCCCAAATAATCTACTTCCTCATCAATGACATTCCTCCCTAATGGATCCAGTCCCTTGTCATTAGTGTTTCCCTCTAGAGGATCCATTTCCCCCTGACTCGTATCTTCATCCAAAGGGTCTATTTCCTCACGAGGCATATATTCCCCTGTGTGCATTCGAACAAGTTTATGTTTTTGTGATAAGGAGACATCCACTCCAGGATGTTCTCTACTCAAGTGTTTCTTGAATTTCCGGTATTGGTCATAGCATTTAGGGCACATGGGACATTGAAACATCCTTCCTTTCTTGCTTTCTACTATAAGGTCCTGGGAGGTTTTACTTGCTACTGGAAGTTCGTGAGAACTCTTGTTTGCTATTGGGTGATGGTTTCTCTTGCGATGGTCCGTCGAAGAACCTGTGGACCCAGAGTTCCGTTTGTAAACTGAACATGAATGCTCTTTTCTTCCCCAGTTAACACTTTTTAAAGAAGGCAGTACATCGGACTGTTGTACATCGCATACTATTTCAGGCGAGTCTTCCGGTTCGAGCTTCACCATGTCGAATTTAATGTCAAGCCTGAAACAAATTTAAATTTTAGTCTAACAATAGAGCTAGTTGGGGAGATTAGGATCCTCTGAAACGTAGGTAGACGACAACATTATTTTTTCTTATTTTATTACACACACTCTTTCAAACTTCTTTATGAAGAGTGTAATAAAGCGATACGTATGGAAATATTAAAATAACGATTGCACTTTTATTTTTAAATTAAATAATTTATTTCGGGAATTCGGTACAAAGACTTATGTCATCGACCGTTTGCCTCATCGGTTTAATTAACTTGAAGATCTAACATTTACTGCAACTCTACCTCCACAGTTTTCAACCACCGGGTTCTGCTTGAATTCTCAGCCTTGAATCCACATTCCAAATGACGTCGTCCTTTCATGAGGAGGACGTGACCAAATAGGTCAACCCTCTCGTACATTAGTCCTCATGTGAGGCAAGGCGTCTACACGAGAGGATTACCACGATACTAACGGGTTTTGTGAACGATCGAGTGCACTCGGGGTGTTTAGATGAGATGTGCTCCTTGAGGTTTTCGTATGATAAATACCTCTTGGGGCAATGGGAGCAATGGATGGATTTCTTGGGAAGTTTAGATTGGACGAGGCACTTGTGCGAATGCAAGGTTTTTTTCGAGATGTATAGCTTCTTGCAGGCGTTGCACTGGTATTTTGGGAGACCCTGTTCGTATGTATAGGGCTCTATATGACATGTGGATTTGCCTTCAACCGAACTCGATTCAATTTCGACTGCACTAGCGCCTTCAAGAGGTATCCCCATTAATTTGGGCGAATGGGGACCTTGGCCCACTTCTTCCCCAAGCGGTTCAATTTCCTCTAGTTTTAGGTTCACAATCCCCTGATGCGGGACAGCTATCTTCTTGGAGTTCCCCAACGTTTTCCAATATCGCAGGTACAGCACCGACATTCCTGTCTGGAAAATAAGGCGATCTAGCACTGCATTCGAATTCTCGGGGATCAGTGCACCCTGACTTCTGAGGATGTGATTCGAAAGTGGGTCGCATGTCTGCGGTTGACGATGCAGTGTTGGGTGCCATATCTTCAGTTGGCGGTCCAATATTGGATAGCATATCTGCGGTTGACCATATAACATATGGTTGCGCGTCTGATGTTGACGATGCCATATTGAGTTTGTTTGGGGTTAACGATACAATATTGGGTCGCACGTCCGAGTCCATAGGAGATTCGATAGTAAATCCCACGATTGGAGCTGAAGAAGACCCAAAATCGTAAGGCACACTTTGCACTGAAGATTGTCCAATCATGAGTCGTTGCATTTAATTCTATGGACAATCTCCAGTTTGTAGCTGTTCTTGCGATTCCATCTTTACCTCGTCGTACTTAATGTCAATTTTTAAACAAATTTCTTCATTAGTAGATGAAAGAGAATATAGAAAAGTATCCAACGAGCGTAGAAATCATCGACTGTGTTTCGTGAACTCAATACTCACGAATACCATTGAGAATATATATCATAACTTGGATATCTGGAACCAACCTTTTAGAAATATAAGTGCAATCGCCCTTTCAGGAAGCACTTTCAAAACTTGAAAATCATTCTTCTCGAAGTATGCGGTACTTCGAAATAGGTGGATAGGTTTACGAAATAAGTGGATCTTGGAAGTGGGTGGACCTTCGAATTGAGTGGATATTCGAAAATCGTTGGTCTTCGTAGCTGGTGGATCTTCGAAATTTGATTAACAATACATCGATATTACAATAGTAAATTAGATTTACAGCTATAAATATCTTAGTCTAGGCCCAAAATAAGATGCCGCAATGATAATAATAACGATAATTAAATTAACGCGAAATCCTAATTCCTACACTAGGAGCAGAGTTAGCAAAGAATCGAAAAATCAACTCAAGAACACGCTTCCCATATTTGTGAGTCCCGAACCCACCGACAACTCGAGATGGACTGAACTGTATATTACACTGTTAGAGTTCAGTGATATGGAACGATTTCGAACGGAGAAATTTTAAAGGGATCGATTGAAAGAGATCCTTTTAATGGGAGCGATTTTAAAGCAAACGAACAAAAAGTCATCGATTTTAAAGGGAGCTTTCTGGCATGTGGCCCATCAAATGTTTCACCCAGTTCCTCTTCAGCTTGAACTTCTTCCCACACTGCTCACAAGCGAATTTCGTCCCATTCTCGTGCACGACTGCATGGTTGGTCAGCGCCCTCTTGCTCTTGAAGCATTTACCGCACTTCTTGCAAGTAAAGGGCCACGCGCTGGTGTGACTCTTCTCGTGCAGCTTCAAGCTGCGTTTTCCCCTGAGAATTTTTCCGCAGATTATACACTTTTCCTTTTCAGGGAGGTGCGAGTCCATGTGCGCGACCAATGCCTCCTTGATTTTATAGGTTTTTCCGCACAGGGTGCAACCGAAGGTCATGTCGCCCACGTGGATCTTAATATGCTCCTGGAGGGTCGCCTCTTGGACGAAGCCCAACCCGCAAGTGGGGCAAATAACCTTATGCCTGTGCTTCCTGAGCTCATGGGCGATTAGCCTGGACCTGGTGTTGAATTTCTCCGGGCACTTGTCGCAAGCATGGGCCTTGGCACCTTTGTGAGCGACGTGGTGGTTGTAGAAGCCGCTTCTCGTGTGGATTATCTTGGCGCAAATGGGGCATTTGTACACTGTTTTGTTGTGTAGAACTGTGGCTCCTTCGTTGCAGAGACGTGTAAATTCGGACTGGATGCCGTGGCTGGTTCGGTGTTTGCGCAGAGCACTGATGGTGAGGAACGCCTTGTCGCATATATAACATTTGAGCAACATTTCTTCTGAAACTCCTTCAGGTGGAGATACGTTCAGGTGTTCGCGTAAGACGTGGGCTCCGAAAAATCTGAGCTTCCAGAAGCGCTTAGGGCAATGAGGGCATCTCATCAGGTTGCGCTTCTTTTTCCGTTTTGCTGCACGTCTGCGTTTAACTTTCTTCACCTTAGATCTCTCCTGCATCGTTTCTTCCCCCGCTTCAAAACATTCCTGATTCCCTTCACCGTACACTTCCATTGCTTGCCATATCTCTTCATCCCCAGTCATGTATGTTTTCCACGTGTCATCTTCCTCCGTCTTCAATTCTACTAGGAGCATATCTCCCACCGACTCGTCCTGTCCAACCTCGGTGGCTTCTTCGCCTTGTTCAATTAATTCATTCTCTCCGAATTTCTCGAGATTTTTCAACTGGAATCTCTCAAGGTTTCCCAAAGAAGTCGACGAAGTACCGGAGTCCCATTCAAGAGGCAACCCAGACGTGAGCTCTCGTTTTACAGGTTGGGGAAAGTCAATAGGTAATCTTGAATTGAAGCTGTTCATGACATCTGAGTCGCCACATTGGGGGAAATGGTGTGTGATTTCAAGCGGTCCTTGCTTCTGCACTTTCACCATGTTATATTTGACATCAATCCTGGAACAATTTCAACTATTACTTGACAATTCGTGACGCAACAAGGCATCGCGTCGTGTAAGCCGCAGTGTGTTTTTTTTTCGATCGTTCTGCCATTTCGTAACCACCTTTGTGGCAAAGGTGATGACATAACTTTGTTGTGTGTGTACCGATTTTTCTGTTTCTGGGCTCGTTTTGTATAGAAACAAGTCTACTTTCATAATTTCCAATAAAAAATAGGGGTTGCTATTTGAAAATCAAAATTTACTATTGATATCAATGAACTCTGATGAAACATCCAATTTTTGAAAATGATATTGGATTCTACGTAAAATGTTAAGTGGAGTTACCATTTGCACTTTTTTTCTATCTTCAATAACAAAGGAGAAAACTAACTGTTTCACGTTAGCCCGGACACCCTGTATAAATCTTGGTTTTGTATTAATTTAATGTACATTGAAAAGTGAATGTGATCAACGTTACTTACTCTGTCATTACTGTGCACATATCACGTTTGTATATGAAGCCTGTGTTAGTACTACCCTGATCATATCTAAATCGAAATGGAATACTTACGATACTCTGTTTTGATAACTTTGTTTTCAAGAGTATAAAAATTATGTCTAATGTACAGCACCAAGGGCGGCCGTTTGTAAAAATTATTTTCAATTATGAAAAGGTTATTTCCTGTGATGTTAAAAAAACACTTCGTGAGACATGAACCATTTTTTTGAAGCGAATGTGTGATTAAATGTTAAATATATTGTACAACAAATTGAATAGTCAATAGGTCAAAAGGCCAAGAGATAACGACAACAATAAAGTTAGTAAACAGAAAAACTGTAACTGGTTCATCATGACAGCACTACATTGCGCTACCATCCTTAATTATTTTCGATTCCTCAATTTCCGAGCAATAATTGTACAAATAAGTGAGTATTTCTAATACATACTGGGTATTCATTTGCAAAAACTACTGACACGATGCCTACTTATTTTCCAGCAATATGAAGTGAAATCAAATATCAACTGCAGAATAGGTTATGTTCACATCTCACAAAGAGATTATACAAATCACTAAGGTTCTATAACATTAACCTCGCAGACTCTTATCAGATGCCAGTTGAGGCTGATCGGGACGATCAGTATAAGGAGGGGGCAATGTTACGGTAGAGACCCAGGGCATGGGAGGGAAGTTAGGCGGTTCGAGGACGCAATATTACGTGCGAGTGGGGCAGATCACAGCGAGACAAGGTACTTTCTATCTTGAACTGTTCGAATCAAATTGCCAGCCATACGTTTTATATCATCAGTCCAGCTCGAAGTTGCCTTCCTCCGTTTCTTTTGCATGCGAAGAAGAAAATCTTCGAGCTGGACTAATGATATAAAACGTATGGCTGGCAATTGGATTCGAATAGCTCAAGATAGAAAGTAGTGGACAAGCATTGGGGAGGCATACGAGGAGCAGTGAACGCTGAGGGCTGAGAGATTTTGATGAAGATGAGATATATTTGCCTTTTTGCTGAAGTCTACCATGTGTCCGAAATTCTACGAGCAGTAGTGTACATACAGGGTGTTGATTAAGTGTGTTAGCAAACTTGAGGGTGTAATTCCTTATTCAATTTTATGACAAAAGTTCATATAAACATAGGTCCTGGACGTCTCGGTTTTTATTATACAGGGTGTTAAAATATTAAAAAAAAATCTTAAATAAATAGGAGATGAATATTAGCATACATAGGAAACTTTAAAGCTAAATTCGTCAATAATATCAGAGAATGGTTCAATTTACAAGTTATATGCTAATACTAATTTCTACTTTCTAGTTAGGTATTTAGGAAACTCATTTTTTAAACATTTTAACATTCTGTATAATAAAAACAAAGTCGTATAGGAGCTACAGGACAAAAAGTTCATACAAACATTACGTTTTTATGAATTGTTTGTCTTAAAAGTGATTAAAGAATAACAGCCTCAAGTTTGGCCACATACTAAATTAACACCCTGCATGAAGAAAAACAGTAGCCACGGCAATTTATAAACAAAATTTGTATTGATCGTGTGTCGACAACATTAATTTTTTTATTCTATTACACAAACTCTTTTAAAACTTCTTTATGAAGAGTATAATAAAACGATACGTATGGAAATATCCAAGATAATGATTCCACTTTGATTTTTAATCAAATAATTTATTTCAGGAATTTAGTACAAAGACTTATGTTATATACCCCTCAATATTGATTAATCGCCTCGAGTTTGTGTAGTGAATTAAAAAACAAAAGGAAAGAACACTTTATTCTAATATACAAAATTTAAAACAATACTGATTCTAAAATTGAACATTTTAATTACGAAGTATATTTATGTGGTACAATCACCAAAATTCAACAAAAGGACTGTCTACCACAGAGGTGTAATTATCTTGAAGGTCTAACATTTACTTCCACAGCTTTTCAACCACCGAATACTACTTCAATTTTGTTCATTTTTTAGCCGAACCAACATCCAGACAACTCCTAAATTCCCACGCCATCACCAGTCCTAATAGTCTCGTCTTTGAATGATATCGTTTTCAATACAATATTAATCTCACGTCTCGCGTCCCTCTCTAATTTCACCCCAGAAAGGCCTTCATTTTAGTATCAACTCATTTCGACCCATATCCCAATTATGGTCGTCCTTTCACGAGAAAATAGGTTAACCCTCTCGTACATTGGTCCTCATATGAGGCAAGGTGTATACACGGGAGGATTACCACGATACTAACGATTTTTGTGAACGATCGAGTGCGCCCTCAGCCCCTTCCTGAACTTGAAGGTTTTACCACACTGATCGCAGGCGAACGTCCTCTCTTCTCTGTGGATCTGCTCGTGAGCTTTCAAGTAACGGCGAACTTTGAACTTCTTTCTACATACTTTGCACTCTTCCGCTTGAGGGCGGTGCGTCTTCAAGTGGCTAACCAGTGTGAACCTCCTTTGGAAGCATTTTCCACACAAATCACAAGAGAAGGATCTCGCATCCGAGTGGGACTTCATGTGGTCCCGGAGGACGAAGCTCGTGGTGAAGGACTTCTCGCATTGGGGACAAGGGTATCGTATGCCGCGATGCTTGTTAGCAACGTGCCTCTTCAGGCAGCCGCTGTCGGCGAATTTCCCCCCGCACTCGTCGCAAACTTGTTTCTTGACGCCACTGTGCGATTTGTGGTGACGCCGGAAGTTGTCGCTTGAAGAGAGGGTGGCGCCGCAAAGGTGACATCTGTACATGATTTCGTTGCCTATGACTGTGATGCTCTTCCTGATAAGATCGCTTTTAGCTTGTGAAATCCTAGTGGAGTAAGGAATAATGACGTCGTGAACCTTCAAACAGTGTTTCCTCAAAGAATTCTTAGCCTGATATCTCTTGCCGCAGTTCTCGCATTTGAACTGCCCTACTGAAATGGTATCTTCAGGGATCGGAGCCTCGGGGTGTTTAGATGAGATGTGCTCCTTGAGGTTTTCGAAAGTTAAATACCTCTTGGGGCAATGGGTGCAATGGATGGATTTCTTGGGAAGTGTAGATTGGACGAGGCACTTGTGCGAACGCAAGGTTTTTTTCGAGATGTACAGCTTCTTGCAGGCTTTGCACTGGTATTTTGGGAGACCCTGTTCGTATGGATAGGGCACTATAAGACTTGTGGATTTGCCTTCAACCGAACTCGATTCAATTTCGACTGTACTAGCGCCTTCAAGAGGTAACCCCTTTAATTTGAGCGAATGGGGGCCTTGGACCACTTCTTCCCCAAGCGGTTCAATTTCCTCTAGTTTTAGATTCGCAATTCCCTGATGCGGGCTGCTATCTTCTTGGAATTCCCCAACGTTTTCCAATTTCGTAGGTACAGCACCGACATTCCTGTCTGGAAAATAAGGTGACTTAGCAGTGCATTCGAATTCTCGAGGATCAGTGCACCCTGACTTCTGAGGATGTGATTCGAAAGTGGGTCGCATATCTGCGGTTAACGATGCAGTGTTGGGTGGCATATCTACGGTTGGCGGTTTAACATTGGATAGCATATCTGCGGTTGACCATATAACATATGGTTGCGCGTCTGATGTTGACGTTGCCAAATTGGGTCGGATGTCCGCGGTTAACGATACAATATTGGGTCGCACGTCCGAGACCGTAGGAGATTCGATAGTAAATCCCACGAGTGGAGCTGAAGAAGACCCAAAATCGTAAAGCACACTTTGCACTGAAGATTGTCCAATGATGAGTCGTTGCATTTCATTCTGTGGACAATTTCCAGTTTGTAGCTGTTCTTGCGGTTCCATCTTTACCTCGTCGTACTTTATGTCAATTCTGAAACAAATTTCTTCGTTAGTAGAAGAAAGAGAATATAGAAAAGTATCCAACGAGCGTAGAAATCATCGACTGTGTTTCGTGAACTCAATACTCACGAATACCATTGAGAATTTATATCATAACTTGGATATCTGGAATCAACCTTTTAAAAATATAAGTGCAATCACCCTTAGGAAGCACTTTCAAAACTTTAAAATCATTCTTCTCGAAGTATGCGGTACTTCGAAATAGGTGGATAGATTTTCGAATTAAGTGGATCTTGGAAGTGGGTGGATCTTCGAAATTAGTGGATACTTGAAATGCGTTGGTCTACGAAGCTGGTGGATCTTCGAAATTTTATCAACAATACATCGACATTACAATAGTAAATTAGATTTACAGATAGAAATATCTGCAGAACTATGGCTCCTTCGTTGCAGAGACGCGTAAATTCGGACTGGATCCCGTGGCTGGTTCGGTGTATGCGCAGAGCATTGATGGTGAGGAACGCCTTGTCGCATATATCACATTTGAACAACATTTCTTCTTAAACTCCTTTAGGTGGAGATACGTTCAGGTGTTTGCGTATGACGTGGGTTCCGAATAACGTGCGGTTCCAAAAGGACTTAGGATAATGGGGGCATCTCATCATGTTGTATTTCTTCTGTGGTTTTGCTGTACGTCGGCCTTTACGTTTCTTCAGCTTAAATCCCTCCTGCCCCAAAACATTCCTGGTTCCCTTCACCACACACTTCGATTGCTTTTTGTATCTTTTCATCTCCAGTCATGTATGTTTCCCAGGTGTCATCTTCCTCCGCCTTCAATTCTTCTAGGAGCACATCTCCCACCGACTCATCCTGTCTAACCTCAGTGGCTTCTTCCCCTTGGTCAACTAATTCTTTCTCTTCGAATCTCTCGAGATTTTTCAACTGAGGTCTCTCAGGGTTTCCCAGAGAAGTCGACGAAGCACCGGAGTCCCATTCTAGAGGCAACCCAGACGTGAGCTCTCGTTTTACAGGTTGGGGAAAGTCAATAGGTGATTTTGAATTGAAGCTGTTCATGACATCTGGGCCGCCACTCAGGGGGAAATGGTGTGTGATTTCAAGCGGTTCTTGCTTCTCCACTTTCACCAATAAACTCTATGTTGAATATTGTTGAATGTTATAAATTTAATCCCTGAATTATTTGCACACCCGAACAACACATCAATCAGCGTATTTTTTCCAGCAAGCAAGAACTTCAGCCGTCTATTTGAGGAGAATAATAATAAAGATATGAATAGTTAGGTACATTCAAGATAATTTATGCACTTTTATTTTTTTAATCAAATGGTTTATTTCAGAAATTTGGTCCAAAGACTTACATTATTCAAAATACTACATTAATTACATACAGATATTTTTAAAATGCGTAAAGAAGGTATAATGTTTAAAATATGTAGAATTTATTCAGCAGCGGTCAGCAGGTTTAAAATTAATTGATTAGTTAATTTTTTCACAAAAGATAGTGTTAACATATTAATTAGTAAAACTAGGGATGCGTTTTCCTAAACTGATATCACCATAATAGTTTCAACACGGCAAGCACCTCCTATATTTTAATTGCGAAGTATAATCATGTTGTTTTTATTTGATTGGAATGTTAATTCTCCAAACAATCCTATAGATTCAATTCTATAAATTGTTCCTTTTTATTTCAATTATTTTAATCAATTATAATTTTTTCCACTGAGGATTGCCAGGTTGACTGCAGTTATGATGAAAATTTTCTCAGAGTCGTTCGGAAATTTAGTACTTGTTTCAGACAAGTTGTTTATTTAAAATGATAGGGATGGAGATGTGATGGGGGTTGAAGGAGATATATATGACCAATAGTACCAAAAAAGTAATTTTTTTTAAATTTTTATCGAATGAGAGATATCAGTGTTGGATCCTTCCATCTGCTAAACAGAGCATAGGACGTATCGATGGATCAATGAGAACCATCCCAAAGCGTTAGTATATTAGAATACAGCTTGAAATTACCTTTAACTACAACACTATACCTACCTATAAGTATTCCAAGCAGACCTTAAGTGCAATAATGACAGTTTAAACGAGAAATGTTACATCTTTGCATTGGAACATTATGAAGAAGCAATGTCATTTTTGACGAGAGGGCCGGTGTCATGAACATTAAAACGGTGCTTTTCCAATTCTGATTTGAGCTCGAACTGCAAATCACACTCGTTGCCATAGTGTCCAAGAGGTTTCGTTAGGAGGTTTAGCCTGTGGATGTTCTTGGAGGATGTGTTGCTCGAAGAATGTGAAAAGTCCAAAGCTGGCGGGACAATGAGGACAGCGAACAGTCGTCCTTTGGTACTTCTTTTTTTTCATCGTCATCGGCAATGGTATTGAGTGAATGCGCAATTTGTGGTAGATCAACATATCATGTGATGAGTAGAGCCTTGTGCAGATTGAACATCTGAATTGTGAGTCGGGCTGCTCTTGAGACACCTCGGCTTCTAGAGAGTTGGAATGATCTTGTACTGAAGTTGAATGGTCTTGTGAGACGTCAGTCCTTTTAACGAGAGGTGCTTCAAATGCAGTAGTCAAGTCTATTGTTTCTAGGTATACATTTTCGCCCAAGGGATCGAGTTCTTCGGTTGTGTCTCCTCCCAACGGATCTGTTTCTTGTTGGGTCAGACTTTCCTCCAACGGATCTATTTCCTCCTGTACTGAGTCCGTTCCCAAGGGATCTGTTTCTTCTTGGATCGCAGTTCCCTCCAGTGGATTTATTTCCTCCTGGGTGGACTCCGTTCTCAACGGATCTGTTTCCTTGTGGGTGTTGTTATTCCTTAACGAATTTGTATTCTTCCGGTTCTTATTGCCACTTAACACCTGCAGGCTCTTCTCATTATTCCTTGATGACGACGATACATCGGTAGATATCCGTTGAACAGGTCTGAGGGACCCAGCTAAGTATCCCCGTTCAAGAGCAATGGTAGAATTCAATATCAGAGGAGGACGAGGTTTCTTTGTGGGTATTAATGATACAATCTTAGCAATGAATGCTTTAGGTTTCGACTGCAATGATGCAGGTCCATCCAATGTAGAAAGACATTTAGTCACGGGCGTCCTGGTGTAATTTGTCGGATAATCCCTGTCGTCCCTGCTCATTTCAGGAGAAAAGTGACACTCTTCTCGGTGTCTCACCAACAACGACTTAGAGGGGAAATGCACAGTACAGTCATGACAGAAAAATGCCCCAGAGTTTGCGTTTTTCAAACACTCCTGTTCATCGGAATTTTGCTTATCAGACTCTTTTTGTGACTGCTCCATCTTCACTATTTCATATTTTATGTCGATCCTGAAACAAATGTTTGCATCAGTGGATGGGTGACGGTTGTTTATACCATGCGTTATAAAATATGGATTCTATGGTTTCAACACAAGTTTCAAAACAGTTCGCTAAATCTTGTGTCGCCTACGTGGGAGTTCAACCTGCGCCGTTGGTTCAACCACCGGTATTTCAGAAAAAAAATTAGGAAAGTGCACAAATCCGAGACACCTCCACTTATAGTCACCGGAAATAATAACACAAGTATTTCATTAATTTTTATAATGCTGAATTTCATCATAACAATTTCATGCAGTTTCTTAATTTTAACAGATACGTAGGTACCGTTACACGTAAAACTAAATGCAACTAGCAAAATTTATTCGGAGTAAACATCCGCTCAAGAACGACAGACGTTTGGGCGAATGGGTCGTCATCAGACAGCAAATAGTCGTTAAGGCAGGACATCTAAAATTCATTTAGGTGTTTTAGGCAGATGGACCCTCATATGCTGCATCAGGTAGTCCTTCAACTTGAACCTCTTCTCGCACTGGTCACAAGCAAACTTCTTCGTGTCATCGTGCACGGAAGCGTGCTCCCTCAATCGTTTCTTCGACTTGAACGTTTTCGTGCACTTATCGCAAGCGAAGGGCCTCTCTTCAGTGTGGATCTTCTCGTGCTCGACCAAATGCTGGCCGTCCGTGAACATTTTCCCGCAGGTTTTGCACTCTTCAGTTGGGGGTTTGTGCGTCTTCATGTGCCTCCACAAGCCGGTGTTTTGCCTGTAGCTTTTCCCGCATGCTTCGCAAGAGAACGGCCTGTCTTCCGTGTGGCGTCTGATGTGGTCCCTGAGGGTGGACCTCAGGGCGAAGCGCTCTTCGCAAATTGGACAAGGATAGTGCTTGTCGCTGTGTTTGCTGGCTACGTGCGACGCCAGAGAGTTGCTGTTGGAGAAGCCGGTTCCGCACTTGTCGCAAACGTATTGCTTCACTTCTTTGTGAACTTGGTGGTGGCGCAAGAAGCCGGTTCTCGTCGTCAAAGTCTTGGCGCAAATGTGGCATTTGTAGGCCAATTCGTTGTCTATGACAACGGTGCTCTCCTTGATGAGTGTGGAATTGTCAGGTTGAGTCCTAGACGGGACAGGGACACCGTGGGCTTGGGACTGGTGCCTTCGCAAAGATTTCACCAACATGAAGCTCTTGTCGCATTTATCGCATTCAAAATTTTTCGCGCTCCGGGCAGGTTTTTCAGGAGGGCTCGCCTCAGGGTGGTCGCTTAAGACGTGGTCTTTAAAGTCTTGAAAATTGTGGTATTTTTCAGGACAATGAGGGCATTGGATAATTTCAGGCGTCGATGTCGGTTTCAACAATTTTTCGCGTCTTCTTTTTGAGTGGGCCCTCAATCGGTGTGAATACAAGCTGTCCTTGGATGTGTATTGCCTGTTGCACTGAGAACACTTGAATTTTGGGACACGCTGTTCAAGTGTCACTGGCGATGGCGGTTTGGATCCATCCTGAATAGAAATGGGTTCCACTTTTATTTCAGTGGTTGGTTCCAAGGGGGATTCTTCTACTTTAATCGAATAGCTATCATTCGCTTCATCGCATCCGATGGATGAAGGTGCGCTATCTTCTTGGGATGAATCCCCACATGTTGAAACTTGGATGTCCTTGGTATTATTTCTCTTGAGTGGATTGGAATTATCGCGGATTTGATCTCCATTCAATGTGTGCAGCCCGTCCCTGACATCCCCTTCAAGTCGATCATAAGGCTCCAACTTTATCGAGTTGTACTTTATGTCGATTCTGGAACAATTGCGGATATCAGCGGATGAAGCTTGGAGAAGGTGCTACATTTTTGAGGCAGGGTGGGTCGTAAATCACTGTACAATTTTATAAATGGCATAAAAGTTTGTTTTCATTGTTTTCATAATTTATTCATTTCGTATTTACATAACAATAACCCTTTAGACGCGTTGGACTGATGACATAAACCAATGGCTGGTAAATGGATCCGACAGCTTAAGAAAGAAAGGAGTGGACAACCATTGGGGAGGCTTATGTCCAGCAGTGGACGCTGTGATGATAATGATGATTATGAACCTTTTAGAACCAGTCCTTAGTACGCAAATGTACATCCGGGTGCAATACTGTGATAATACAGCCCTTTTGGACTCCGGACGAAAGGCAGCGACTCGAATATGAGTAAATTGCCACATAAGCAATTCAAAACTCCAGCTAGTTGACACGGTTGCAGCAGTCACAACGAGAAAACCACAGCTTCCAGAAGTGATCATGAGGGAATTCTCCAGGTGAACAAGACCACGCGTGAGGAAATAGGAGTAACACCGTTCCAGCAATGGATTCAGGTTAGCCTGACCGATTGGCCAGGGTCTAGGTGATTTCCCCCCGGAAATCTCCCTCCGGTGAATCCCCCCCTCCCGTGTTTCCCCCCGGTGATCTCCCCCTCCCCGGTGATTCCCCCCCCCCGTGTTCCCCCCGGTAATTTAATTCAAATATTGCTGCATTGTTTTTTTTTCAAGGAAATCAATTAATGAACTAACATTTAACCTCACCGGTAGAACTCTGATTCGAAATAAATTCGAAATTGGGCAGAATTCGGAATAAAATTGAGCATTTTTTTTTCAAGGAAACAAACTCACGAACTAACATTTTTCCTCACCAGTATAACTCGGATTCGAGTTGAAATCGAAAGTGGATGGAATTCGGAATCAAATTTACTGATCACCGGGCTAAGATAATAAAGGAGGGAATCGCCAGGAGGAGATCGGTGATCAGAGGGGGATCACCGGGGGGAGAACACCGAGGGAAAAGCACCGGTGGGAAAACGGCGGGGGGGGGGAAGCTATCCGAGGGGAGATCACCGGGGTGGGGGGGGGGGTTAATCACCTGTTCCCGATTGGCCGGATGACCTGGATGATTTTCGCAGTGTCATCAATGTAGTCGAGGATCTTCCCAAAGAAACTACTCACTACACTTTACTTTGTCTTTGATATAGTAGACTTAAAAGTGCTGAGACAGCTAATGCTAATGGGAGTGAGAATCGTGGCGTTACCTGCGACCTTGCGGAAGTACCCCCAGACTGGAGCACAACGCTGACGAAGCACAACACTAAGAAGGCGATTGCGACATTGGGTCGACGGATAGAAGCATGTGGCCTTGAACTTTCCGGCAAGAAACTTCCGGGAGCACACGGGCAACGTCCTGTGAAAAGCTACGGTCCAGTTCTGCAAGCTATTATCCGCTTCTGAACGTCCGATCAACCTTGTCGTTGGGGAACAAACGTTTGCTTTTCCTCACCTACATACGACCGATCTTGACGTACGCCTCGGCGGCTTGGGCTTACGAGCCTACGCCGTGGAAACGTCTCCGGGTATTCCAAAACAAGAAGTTGCGTGCCATCACTGATGCGCATTACACCTTGTTAGGAACGCCACCATCCACCGGGATCTTCCGATCGATATGGCGGACGAGTTCTGAGTCAAGCAGTCAAGCTCATGCTTCAGCCCCTGCTGAAGTAGGCTGGACCTAGTATCATATTGGGAAAGCACTTCGTGCTACGGCACCAACTAAAAGGAAATTTGGGACTATCACCGGCAGTTTTAGAATGCCCTCATTTCGCGAGGTTAACTTGTGAAGTAACCAGCTACAGAGACGGTAGGTAGGTAATGTCATAGGCGACACCTCACTCTTTTCTATGTTTCAGGTAAGAAACAGCGCAACTGCTGGGAGATGAGAAGGCAAGTTGGGTGATAGCAGTAGGGTACTAGTCAGTTATCTGTAACCAGTCGGGAGTTTAGTCTGTTAAGTAGTTTGGTCACAGCAGTTGGGTGGTAGTTGCCTGTAACTAATCAGGAGCTTAGTCGATTAAGCAGTTGAGTGATGGCCAGTGCAATTAGTCGGTTGCCTGTAACCAGTCGTGAGTGTAGTCTCTTAAGCAGTTGAATACTTGAACTGGTACGCTAGTTGAGAGTAACCAGTGGGTTTTAGACAGTTGGCTGGTTAGCGAGTGCGATAATTAGGTTGTAACGAAACGTTATTGCGTTCTGCGGAATCCTTTGTTTATTTTGTTCCGCGCCGGTGACAGCCAACTGTCAGTTACCTGTCATTCGTCTGTCACCTGTCGGCATGGACCTAGTAAAGGAAACGCATTAATATCTGTTGGGGGCACTGCTGGAAACTTAGAGAAGATATAGTACCTGGAGTGGGAACGCCGTATCTCGTTAATGTAAACTTCGCGAGCCAAGATACAAGCTGACACAGAGCCGAAAGTCGCGCAACGAGACCACGTGACTAAGGAGAATCGCACGAAATACAATCGACCATGCATTTAGTGAAACGGCTGGAATCGGCATTCAATTTTTCTACGCTGCGCTACAGCGACAACATCCCTGCTTTGGCCAACTTTCAGGAGTCACGTGATACTTTAAGACTCATTTTCGCGTGTCATAGGCAGTCGTATGTTGGCACGTCGGACGACTCGTAGTTCCCACTCCATCTATTTCTACTCTATGGTTAGGACACTCTATGTTAATTCAGCAATTCTGTTAAACATTTCTGCGGTAAAGACTAAAAGAACTCATAGATAGCGCTGAGGTCGGCGCCACAAGACACCGAATAAAGTAGGACATATCATCCTATATCATCTAAGAAAAAGGCTCGTTCATAAAACACTGCACGGCAATTTTTGTTAAAACACCTAAATTTATGCGTTTTGAAAGCTTCTACTATCGGAGAAACTAACAAGGATAAATTTTGATCGATTATTGACAAAAAATCTGAGGAAAATTACATGATTGCCCCAATTTTTAAAATAAGAAAAATCAACTGACAGCTGTCAAAATAATTTCATGGATAATCAAATCATATAAATATGTCAAGTGACTGAACCATGGACTTAATCAAAGTGGCGCCATCTACAAGTAAAATGGCGAACCACCCCTTAATTTGTGCCGCTCTAAGCTGATACTAATTCAGGATAAGGTCGCTAAGTTCACGCAGGCGCCTCAAACGTCAGTCATGTCATCAAAGTGACAACCATCTGTCAACGTTTTTGCTTTTTGGGTTTGTCCGGTTCGTGATCGCGACTCATTTATTTTATCGCATTTTCCATTCAATCCGCGTGCCAAACAACATTTTCCCTCACTTCACGATGCGACTCGGTTGAGAGTTTGTTATCGTTTGCGCGACTGCAAATAAGATTGTGATGTTTAGTTAGCAGTGAGTAGTGGAATTGAGGAAAATGTTCGCCTCGTTGAAGAATAAAATTCGCGAGGAAACCGGAAGCGACATTTCCAAATTAACGCAGAAAATAACCTCGCAGACAGTGCAGAGGCTCGACTCTCTACGGGGCCGTTCGAGTCACGGGTCTACTTCGAGTATTAATTCCATAGTTTCTTCGGACGGTGTGAGAGAAGATGGAACGGAGCAAAATAAGGGCGAAGAAGAGGTGAAGCGGAAGTTGAGCCGGTTGGAAGGAGAATTCGCTAGGAAGTTGGACGATAAGGAGAAGGAATGGCGAGAGATTGTGAGCGAAAAGGACAAACGGATGCAGATTGTGGAGAAGGAGAAGGAGGAGGCTTTTATGGAAATTTCGCATTTGAAAGAGTGTTTACGGAATGCCGAAGGTATTTTTTTTAGTGCAGTCATTGATTATTATTATATGTATAATCAATTTTGCAGTATTGAAATGATGTACAAGAGTATCACAAATTTTTTTACCCATTAACCTTTATCGGACGAATGTTACTTGTATGTAACATAAATATGTAACGCAATTAATTCCAATGAGATGAAATTTTAATGGCGGTAATGGCTGGAAAATGTGCACATTAAAGCGTTAAATTGTACCTAGTCCAACGTTACAATTTACTTGTTGTTATGGCAAAGTACACTACTAATTGCATTAATTCGAACCTTAAAAATAGATTAATAAATTGTAAAATAGGAAATATTCCATTCTTTTATCCACCGCTACATTTTATCCTGCCATTATGTGTTTTATCGCGTGATGGGTCGTGTTATCACATTCATTTAAATACTTATCGTTTATGTATGTATCACCGTTTTATTCTTCAACCTCATTGGGGTTTGTGCAGTCAAAATGAAAATATGGAAAATCTATAGAAAAGTGTTTCTAAAAATTTATTAAACCCCATACTAATAAGAAATTAAATGAAAATGCGAAATCCCCTTCTAAACAGCTAAGGAGTGATTAATTATTGTATTAAGAGTAGCATTGTTTTAAATATAATTGAACATATCTTTGGCAGAATCCAAACAAAAATTGGTCGAACACCAAGAGGACAACGAACAAATCGAGTCCTTCCAAGCGCAGGAGTTATCCAAAGTCAAACATTTGGTTCTCTTGAGGGAAAAAGAACTGGCGGAGAAAACGAACGCTATGAAAGAGATGAACCAGCAATTGGAGAAACTGAGAAATGAGGTGTCACGACTCAGGCGGCAGGAAGAAGTCCTAAGCGACGTACAGGTGCGTTTAATTATAAACCTCTAATCGTATAATCCAAAGCTACAAATGTCGAATCATCTCAACGATAAAATTCAATTTGAAAAAACTTTCTGAAAATATTAAGGTTGATTATGGTTGTTGTCAGTGGGGAAATGATTATTTTCAATCCAAGGATAATATAATATTATCCTTTATACAAAGAAGTGAAAAGGGCAATCAAATCATCTTTAGTATTAGGGATAATGTAATATTATCCTTGATACGACCTAGCGAAAAGGTAGGTGAGGTTACTGTAGCGATTGTGACCACCGAACAATCGCACTATTTTACTATGGAACCTCCTGATAAGCCGATCACAATTTGATTGCTTGTTATCTCGCCGCTTACCTTCTTCCATTGTAGTGAACCGATCGAAAATATTCTGTTGTTTTGCGTTATTCGAGCGTTTCCTTGACCAGTCTGTACATATGTTTTCGCAAATCCCTCTCGCTTTTACCCCTTATACCATAGGACACTACCGAGCAAAAAGAAATTTGTTGCACCTTTCTGTGTGAGACATGGTAAAGTGAATATAACTCCCTCGAGTGGATTGCTGGCAAAGGTATGTGCTTTTGGGCTTTTTCTGCATAATTCGACTTGGGATTCCTTGGAAACAGAAAAAAAATACGATTTTAAAAAATGTCATTTTTTTAAATTACATTATTTTAAAAATTCCACTTTTTTAATCTATATATTTTTTTAATTACATTTAAAAAATACATTTTTTAAATTAAATTGTTTTAAAAATTTTAATTTTTTAATTATTTTTCTTTAATTTTATTTAAATACATTTATAGTTGAATAAATAAATATTGAATTTAATTGAAAAAAAAATACATTTTGTTGCTAATAAATTCGTATGTTAAATGTCGCCTTATTGACGACAACGGATTGTAATAGAGCTTCTAATTAATTAATTTAATGGAATTTCAAGCCGAATTACGCAGGGTTTTATTTCCTCAGTGAACAATACTTTATGGGGAGTATTCGTATGGGGTGTTGTAGGGATGGCCTGAAATTTGCAACTGAATCCTTTCAGGATGACTTGGAAAGTTTGCGGCATTCGAGCGCCAGAGATTTAGCTGCTTTGGCCACTCAATTAGCTAAAAGCGAGGAGGAAAGGAGGCATTTGAACGATTTAGTAATTGTTTTGAGACAAAGGACGAACAGCGACACAACTAGTGATGATTGCCTGAATGTTGAGAGGAAATTACTTGAACAGCGGTTAGAGGAAGCGCATTTGCATTTGGCCGACATAAAGACCTCTTGGAGCGATAAGATTTCTTCCTTGGAAACCCAAGTACTCATTTTATTTGTAAAAAGCCGCCTCTATTATAAATGATGATCGTATTTTGAAATTTGAAATTTTTAGACAGAATACCAAAGAAAATTAGGAGTAAAATGTAGTCAATTGATTATTTTAAGGTGGGAAGACTGAGCCGCCAAGCGGCCGAGGAAGGGGCGGAGCGTCGGAGGGCCATTCAGGAGAAAGAGGCTCTTTCCGAGAAGATCAAACAGTTGGAGTGCGAACTGGAATGCAACAACCTCGAGCTGAAGAATAAGGAGACGAAAATCGAACGGCTGATGATGGATGTTGAGGAGTTAGCGGCGGAGTTGAAGGCGTTGAGGTCGGAGAATGAGGAGGAAGTGACTTTTTTGAGGAACCAAATCGTGAGTTGATATGTGCGATGCGCTTCGAGCCCCCTTTCTTGAATTGCAGGGTTAACTTCGGGCATGTGCATTTTATTTTGCCTGGCCGCTTTTTACCATTTAAGTTGCAGTTTTGTATATAACATTCCCGAAGGGATATTTTCAGTTGGAAACTAGTCTAAGTAAGTGCAATGCCATTTTATTATTTTTAGTTGTTATTTTTTTGTTCCTAATCTGTACATTTTTTATTCTATATTGTATATTCCTAATTTGTAAATGAGTTAATTTAGAATTCCTAATTTACAAATTAGTTCCTAATACATAAATTGGTTCTTAATTTATGAATTAGTTAATTTGAAATTTCTAATTTACAAGTTAGTTTATTCCAAATTTTTAATTTATGAATTAGTTATTTTAACATTCCTAATTTATATTGGTTAACCCTGTGTTTTTAATTTACGATTTTGTTAATTTCATTGTGGTTAATGCTTCTTTTTGAATACAACTGATTAACACGGAGCGTTCCCTCTAAATTGGGGGAAATAAAATTTGGGGGATGATTTGATGCGTTGTTACTGTCGAATACAGAAATAAAAAGGTTTCTTCTAATTTGCAGTTTTTTATTTTGTACAGTTTTCTCCATCCGTTCCCACTCTCTTACTGTTGTCTCTCTTCTTCCTGCGAATGACGGTTGCTTTTGGAGGGAAGTAAGCTTGAAAACGGTGCACAGCACCAACAGTGCTCTCGACATTTTTTGAATACACTTGATTGATCTGTTTCAGTCGGACGCCAATACGGAGATAAAGGCGGTGCAGAAAAACTTGGAGAATTCCGAGTTGGAATTGGAAAAGCACGTGGAAGAATGCAATCGGTTGAGGATCAAAGCCGAATCCGAACAACAGGCGAATCGGTCTCTCAAACAGTCGATGGCTAAGTTGGAGAAAGAGTTGGAGGAGGAGAAGAACAATTCTTTGAATGTGCAGAAAACCCTAACACGGTATGTATTTTCTTGAAATGGGGAATTTTATATCAGTATGAGAATTTTATATTAATTTGCTGATATAAAAATTTGCATGATTGACTTGGGAATAATTTGTAGGGTAACTTCGGAGAAAAATGCGGCTCTGCTCAGGAACGCCGAAATTTCCCAGCAGATGGAGATCGCTAAGCAGGAGACGAGGCGACAAGAGCGCGAGACTAGTGATTTGCTAAAAAAATTGGCCAATTTGGAGGAGGAAATCAGGAAGTACAAGGAGAAAGAGGGAAAAGGCGTAGAGCAAGATTTGAGGAATAACATTGTTGTGCTGGAGGAGCAAATTGCTGATAAAAATAAAGTTAGTATTGTTGGTCAAGTTGGACTTACGGGGAATGTTATGGAAATAGAGTGAAGTTCCATACTTCATTCGGATGTTTACTTTTTAGAACATCAAAACCCTGCAACTGAGATTAGCCGATCTGAAGAAAACGCTGCAGCAAGAGCTGCGCACTCCGAGCAACTCCAATTTTTACAACGACCTGTCCGATTCCTCTTCGGCGGCTATTCTAGCGCCGAGCCAGAATTCGACTAAAATTCTGCCGACTTTCACCGTGCGGAAAGACGAAGAGGACGTTAATTTCAAATATCTGAAGCACGTGATCATCAAGTTCCTGACGTGCCGCGAATACGAAGCCCAACACCTGACGAGGGCGGTCGCTACTTTACTGAAATTTTCCCCAGAAGAAGAGAAGTTGCTGAACGACACGATGGAGTGGAAAATGTCTTGGTTCGGATCCAAACCGAAGTTCAACGGGGAAAAGGCGTTGAAAGCCGCTCCGAAGAGCTGATGGTTACTATGAATCCTTTTCTTTCCGTGATTTCCATATTCATTCCATTTTGGAGCTTTAACGAGGGTTTTTGATCGAGTAAATTATCAGAGTATTACAAAGTCTCATAGCGTTTTAATGGTTGTAGTAATCGAGAAAAACTGTCTTGGGTAAAGTAGGTTTTAAGTAGCATATTGTTGTACATACTTTGTAAATATCCGTCTTAATTAGGATTGTGCGACGTCGATTTGTACGAGACCAAGACTTCGTCTATTTATTCGAATAAAAGTCAGTTTGGACCGTGCCCGGCTCCTGATTGAAACGACACGTGAACGAAGTAGTTTGTACTTTATTTGTGAGAAATAAGTCTCGAATATTCATATCACCAACCAACAAGAGCAGTTTCACTGCAGTTAAACTACGATGTATTATTTACAGATCACTAAGTTTTTTACCAGCTGATATTAAGTAACAATCAACTAGGAAGTTGCGCTTTTGATGAGTGCGTTTTTTTCAAGTACGCTGAGCGGTTCACGGCTCACAAGAACACAAATTTCCCGAAGAACCTTATGATTAAGTACGCTACGAACAGCAGTGCTAAGCCCAACAGTACGGTCGACGTGTAGCCCACGTAAGAGACTTCCTCTTCTTCTGATCGGCATTGGTTACTGAGGCCCGTCTGCAATCAATCAATTTTTGTTTTTAATTTTTCATACTCCACCCTTCGTTACTGTGTACAATTTTATTTTTATTTATTTTATTCATTTATTTATATTACAAAAAATATTGCACCTCTAAAAACTCAGGCAGCCTGGTATGAGGATTTTTAGAGTACCTATTACCGTATTATTTAATTTGCTAATTTTTAAGCTGGAGCTTCAAAGGGTTTGCTGCTAAATTCAATGGCAAAGGGTTTGAATATTAAATGAAAAAGTGCCTCACCCAGCCACCATTCGAAGCAACCCACTCTCCCAATTCATCTTCTAAAATCTCCACCATTCCTTCCATCAGCCCGTGCATATATTCGGGATGACCCTGGCAAACGCAGTCAACCGCCAAACCTCCGGCTACGGCGAAAACGGAAACCACTTTTCCCCAAGTGATATCCGATTTGAGCAAGTCGTGTCCTATGGCTGCCAAGAGAGTCGCGGCTGCTTTATCCGAAACCAGAACTCCCCCAGGCGAGTGACTAGATTGCCGGGCTACGTTCGAATACAACCTAGGAAACATCCTCTCTAATTCCGTTCCAGCGCAAGCCAATCCTGGAAAGACCTCCCGAACGACCAGAGTGCTGGAAGATCCCACCATGCTCCTCAACCTGTACAATCCCAGTTTCTTCCCGAAAATTCCGGACCTCTTGAGGCGATTCCGGATGTACTGACCGCACAGGACTCGTCCTTGGGCTATCACCTCTTCCGTTGGCACGCACTGGGACCGCCAAATCGTGTTGGAGAGCTTCCTCGAAACGACATCACCGACATTGCTGAAGCGCCTCCTGCCCAGGAGTGCTCCGGGCGGCTCGGCACTAGGGACCCCCAATAAGTTGGAGTGGAGAGCTGCAGGGAAGCTGAATTTCCTCTTGGGAAAAGGTGACTTTCCGAGGGCGAGACGGGAAATGGGCGGTGTCTCGAATTGCACTTTTCTGCTGTCGTTGGCCGTTGAAGCATTGTGTTCCATGAAGGTGGCTCCTCGGGTTCGCGGAGGAGGGAATCAACTCATTTCATCTGTGCTATTGGTAGGTAGAAGAAAAATAATTATTATGCAATGAGAAAACCAAAAACAGCCAGAATATTGGAAAAAATGTGGAGTTTCGAAAAAGAAACAACCATATACAGAACAAGTCAAAATCAGCATCTCTTTCCTGTAGATAACTTTGGGGAAAATAAAGAGAAAATTGAATCATATAGCGAATTTCCAACGAGATGCAACAAAGGGGTAATAATGACTTAGATAGAACACCATCAATAAATAAAAGGTGACAGTATGATGAATACTCTTTTAAAAATTTTTTTGAAGAGTGTTCGGAATGAATAATGTAGTCCAGTCACTTGGTGAATAAAATAGGCCATTCCAGGAAAAAAATATAGAAGTTTTTTTCGCAATCGTTCTTTATGTTTTTTGAGGTGCTGAATCCGAATTTCCACTTTGCCACCTCGTAAATGTTGTGCGTTTTGAAAAAATTGCGAAAAACTGCGAAAAAAATGCTGTTTTCCTAGTTTTTCGCGTATAGCTTGAGAAGTACGGATTTTTCGAAAAAATTTCCTGATACAAAAATAAACTATAGTACATTAAATTTCCTACAAATTATGTCTCCTAGGTTTTTTCTTCAGGCTAATGGTTAAGGCGCTAGAGCGCCTTGAAATTTACTCTATATCAGATGTAGCGGCTGGGTAAATATTGCGGTGACAGCAGCAACGGTTTGCGTCTTAGCGATGATTTTTGAATCGTTTGAAATAAATAGATGTAAATTCAATGGTTTGAAGTTAAAAAAGGGACCGTCCTATCAATATTCCAAAATTCTACCACGACAAATCGAAATATCTTTCAATGCTAAGTATTTATATGTAAAACAGTAGTTCCTTAGGTGGAGATAGCAACGGCCCTGGATCATGTGCATGCATTAATATAATATGAACACTTCAGTATATCAGTACAACATGTGGATAGCAGAGAGTCGAGAATCCGAAGAGACAAGCAAGATGTTAAGAAAATGTTAGATTAGTTTGATCAGCACCCAACTTTCCCAGAAACCCCTGAGTTGATGTCCATAAGTACAGGGATCGTTGGTGATTAAAGGGTCAATAGTCATTTGTAAAGGGAGATGAGTACTCAGAGCATAGATCACATTGTAGGTGGTGATTTTAACTATGTAAAATTCAAACGGTACGTTTGATAATGTCACAGTCGAAGTGTTGCCATAAAACCAGCCACTCTATTTCCGAAAATGAGCATTGCCAAAGACAGATGAAGAATTAGACCTACGAACTCTGTCCGTACCCAATGTATTTGTTCGATGAGAGTGGCTTGAGAAAAGGAACCGAATCAAGTTTGAAAAGTCAAAAAAATTTATTGAAAGAATATTCTATGACAATAGGTATAGAATTTAGAATATAACGGCCTTCAAATTTCCACCGCAGTTTGGTTGGTGGAAGATCGTATTGGAAAAGTTCAATTTTCGATGACTGCTGCATAAATCTGACTGAATTTACTGGATGTTGTCCGTTATGTTAATTTGTGGTATATTCGCATAGACCTGCGATTCAAGATAACCCCAAAAGACATTTATGTATATATATATACGTTTACCTTTTTTTATTACATTTTTTTGTTAAGGCTTTCACGGCTGTTTCAAGGGTATTGCCGTGTTGGTTTGGATTTGATTCCTGTCGTTTCGTCAACCATCCTGTTGGCTTCTTCAGACAGGTGTTCTGGAACAGGTTCAGAACACTTCTGAAGAAGCCAACAGGATGGTTGGCAAAACGCCAGGAATCAAATCCAAACCAACATGGCAATACGCAGAAGACTATCAACATTTTTTCATTAAACTTGATGGTACCTACAACATATATGTAGGTACTTTATTACGACTTACTCATTAATACATTGGACGGGAATTGGATGTAGATACTCAAGAATTTATGAAATCCACTCATTGAATTCTTCTAAATAACGATTTTGTAACAATAGAGCTCGCCACGAGAAATGAGAGTTGTTCTTGGCCTAGCTGCTACGTCCAATATTCAGTAAATTTTGACGCGCTCTAACGTCTAAACTGTTCGTATGACAAAAAAAACTTAAGTACATAATTTGTAGAAAATTTTATGTAGTTTATTTTTGAAACAGAAACTTTTTTCGAAAAGTCCATACTTTTCAAGCTATATGCGAAAAACTAAGAAAATAGCATTTTTTTCGCAGTTTTCCGCTATTTTCTCAAATCGCACAACATATACGAGGTGGCAAAGTTGAAATTCGGATTCAGCACTCCAAAAGACAGGAAATGATGGAGAAAAAACTTCTATATTTTTTTCCCCGCCAAACTACCATTTGACTGGACTAATGGGATAGCTTGTTGAGTTTGTGTCCGAAAGAAAACAACAAAAGTGAAATCGCCACCTGAATTATTACCAAACTATCATGGAAATAATCCCATAACGATACAGATACGGAGCACCTTAAAGCGCATTTTATGTCGAGATAATGGACTTTTTCGATCCGCACAGAACAAGTTGAATATAAAAGGAGAAATTCTCGCGGATTGGGCCACTTCCATGAGCCGTAAATCATGCGGTTCGTTTTTCAGCAGAACATTGCGACATCCCTTCAGAACAACTTCTTCAAAGCGGAAGCTGTAACATTTTTCAGTTTTATTTCCTCCTGTACATTTTTCAACCCTTTGAGGATAAAATGTTTAAAATTCCATTTTTAAACGCGTGGAACTACACAATTTCATATATAGTTTATTCCCAATTTGAAGTTGTTTAGACCCAATTTGAAGTTGTTCAGGCCCAAATTGAAGTTGAAAAGGTATAGTCGATCGAAATTTTAATGAGAGCAAAATTGGATTAGAACAAAAGAGGAGCATGCACTGTGGAATGAGCCATTGTTCGAAAACCGAGGATGGGTCACCAAAACCCCAGATTGACACTGTGACCCAAATTGGTAATTTCCACGTACGAAATGTCCACCTTGTTAATCGGCTGGACGCATTAAGCCCAAAATGGGAATCGTGACTGATGGATTAATCGTCCCCATTCATAAAGCTATAAATCCACCGGAATTTTTCAGGAAGCGTCAGTTGAACCATTTCGCGATCACCAATCGGTTTACATTGAAGACGAAAACACCGTTTTGAAAATTTCGGTTTTTGAACCCTCATTGTGCATAAACATCTTTTCAAAAATCCGAACTCTCATTGAGCAAAAACACCGTTTCGAAGTTTCGGTTTTCAAGTTTGGGTTTTCGAAAGCAAGAAATGAAAATTTTCATTTTCATCTTAGCGCTAGCTTCATGTGATGATTCAACGAACAGCAAACGGAGACATTACTTCTCCGGGTACGAGACTTTAGTGCAATTACCGGAAATCATAGCCAACAGTCCTATTGATCAGGGCTATAACTATCCCGTTCCCAGTGTTCCTTTCGACGATGTTCATCCAGAAAATCCAAGTGATTCCTATTTACCTCCTGCTTTACCGCCTCTGCAAGACGAACCTCCTCCTCCACCCATTATCCCAACATATTTACCACCTTCAAATTTCGACCCTTTACCAACAATTAGCGCACCCCCCGAAGGATATCTACCTCCCCCAAGCCAAACCTATGGCGTGCCGAACGAAGGAAATCCTTTGTTGAGAATTTCCAACATGAGCTGCCTCGACACTTCCTCCAGGAGGTTCTTTAAAGCCACCATGAGGAGCCTCAATTATCTGGACTCTCCCCCTGTGGTGGATGGTTTTGGGGGAGATTGCATTTCCGGTTCTGGGAATTTTTACCAAATTGATGTGGACGCGCAAAGGATGAGCTCATGCGGAGTTAAATACTGCAACAGTCACGAGAGGAACCTCTGCGTGCAAGTCAGGATGCCTTCCGTTAGGGGGTTGAGGTTACCTGAGGATTACGTGGTTACCATGCAGTGCAAACCGCAGGATGTCATCGCCGAGAGGACGAGGCACTTCCGGTTAAATCCGCAATTTATGTGAGTCATGGTCTAAATTTTGGTTCGCAGCTCGTGTTTGGGGTTGCGATCCGTTTGTTTGCAGCTTCTATACCAGGGGATAATAATAATTTAAAGTGGTAAATTATAATTTACCACATGAAATTATTCTGGAAAAAATGTCTTTGTGAATCGACTTAATATGATCAAAACGATTTAAAAGCGAATAAATTCCTCATTTCTAATTGGCTTCGATTGAAAAGTGGCAGCTATTCAGTGTTCATTGGAACATCCACACTGAATCCAACGATTGCAATTGATTGCCAATTAAGCGAGTGGTCGTTCGCGATAGCCGGCTTTCCTCCTCACCACAACACTATCTGGTCCCATAAATACTACGATAGTTAGGCATAAAATAGCAACAAGTCTTTCCAGTTCTAGCTTGCCACTTTCGTCCTGCATTATCACATTACCGGTACAAATTGCCATCATTTGGTAATCATGTCGCCTGTTAAAGATGATGGAATGGCAAATTTTTTGCTCATCGAAATCGTTTCCTAAAACAACCTTTGGCTATACTTTAGAGAGAAAAGGTTCTCTTCAATTACAGCACAAACAGGGATATTACTTGGTATGAGATTATAGTCGCCTCGAATGTAATTAACAACCAATGCGAGTTTTTAGTCTGTTGAAGATGATGGCACGGAATTTCTTTCAACCGTTTTCTCCTCGCTTGTTTTTTTGCCATTCGGGATATTTTCCATAAACGTTTCCACGTGTTAACTCTCCTATTTAATGTTATGGAGGTGCTACACGTTAGGGTAAAAATGATGTAAGCGTTTCCCACGAGATTCAATTCCAACCACGTAACAAGCCGAACACCAAATGCATGTTTTTGCGGTTTGGGCGTTGGTTGGGAAATTAGAGAACGCAAAGCGAAAGGGGTATTAGTTTCATCTGCGACGCCTGGAAAGCTCTGTATAACAATACCAATGGGAAATATCGATTTCCCGTGCCATTTTCCGAACAAGTTCGCTGTGAAAGCGGATGGAAATGTTTTGATGGTGGGCCGGAGCAGCCAGAGATTGCGGTTTCCTTATCGCTTTTTCGTTTTCATTCGACTACCAGGAGCAAGGTCGATGCGGTCTGTTGCGGTTTGGCGAGCCACATTCGAAAGAGGCCGGACTGCGTTTAGGTGCTAATTTAGCGGACTCCGACCAACAAATATTTTGACAAGTCGAAGCAAATGTTATCGTTTGCAGCGATAATGATGCGTATTTGCATAAATCATCAGATCTTGCACAAATGTTGTCCCATGGAAATGGATACATATTTCGTTTATTTTTTTGGGGTTTTCTTCGTACAGCATCAACTCCATTCAATAAATAAACATGATAGGTACAATATTTCGTTTATTTTTTCTTGGGGGTTTTCTTCGTACAGCATCAACTCCATTCAATAAATAAACATGATACAATATTGATAATTTTCCCAGCCCAATTGGGTAAATTATCGTTATAGGACAAAATTTTCTTGTCATTCCCACAGACAGAGTCGTTCGTCCGCGTCCGTAGCTTCCGGAGGTTTGCAGAGGAATTTCGAGACGGACGTGGCCCTTTTTCGTAGGTCCCCAGGGAGCAAGGAATTTACGAAAGTCGTCACGCCCGGCAGTGCGGTACATTTGGGGGAAGAATTGCTCCTGAGGGCGTCCGTTAGGGATGGAGATGGTAAGTTTAATCGTATCGTCGTCAAACTCCCGTCGTTTTATCATGAGCAAAAAGATTTGTATGTAAATTAAACGAGGGCGAGGCGAAAGGTTGGAGAAAGCGGGAATGGAGAAAAATATTGCGCGGTTCCCTGGAATCATTTTATGCCGTTGAAAACAAACATACAGCCCTCACAGTCGGGGCTTGCCGGTGACCTTGAATCTGGCGCAGGTTATAGGCGGGTCGGTCCAGCGCGCAGCTTTACCTGAGGGGCAAGTGTAGGCTGTGTGGTCTGTACATTGAATTTGTTCGATTGATCAGTTATATTAATTGAAATTCATTAGAGTGACGTTATATTTTAAAATAATGGCCGCAAGGATAATTTTTCAAATGACAACCTACACCTAATATAACAAAATTCGATTGTATTCTCGTCACTCCATACGGTCATGTGAAAATGTCATTATAGGTTGAGAAATTTAACGAACATAACTTTTAATTTAAAATTTAATTATAATGTTTTATTTAAAACATGTTTTTAAATTATGAGAAATAATTTGTTCTAAATTTTTCCAAAAACTTATCTGCTGCAGCATCAAGGTTCTTTATTTTTTATTCACTCTGTTTATGATGTGTTATAAAGTGTTTTTAAAGGAATTTCTAATTCGTAAACTGAACTGATCTGGTTCCACTGTTTTAATTCAATTCGTTCAACACCCATCTATATTTATCTCTCTGTGCATTGAACAATACAACACGCATCTCAGTTACCTACAGCGAAATGTATTGTGTTTGTGCGTCTAGTGGAAACACACATGCCATTATTGGAGATATTATTGTCCTCAGGACATGTGTATTTCGATCTGGGAGTACCGAGGCTACACGATTCCCCAGAAAATACAGTGTTGTGGAGTTTGATCGATTTTAATGGTACGCCCGATTCCCAGGCACATTCAGTTATAATAGCGAGAGAGGTAGCACGTTAGGAAGTCGTTTGTGTCGGGAATCGGAATGGGAAAGGAAATGACGCGATCGTTATCCGTAATAGTTAAGCCTTTAACAGCACACAGCTACAACAATAAAGTCGATCAAGTTCCGAACAAACTTCCGCGTTAAAACGTGCAAACAACCATCGCCATCGGATTGATTAGGTGGAGGCTCGGCAACATTTGTTTTTCGGCATTAACATTGGACAATAACAATTGACGTTCATTGTTTATTCCCAATTTTAAATTGTTTATTCCCAATACGAAACTGTTTAGTGCCAATTTGAAATTGTTTAGTTCCAATTTGAAATTGTTCAGTACCAATTTGAAATTGTTCAGTACCAATTTGAAATTGTTTAGACCCAATTTGAAATTGTTTAGATCCAATTTGAAGTTGAAAAGGTGTAGGAAAGCCGAGAAGAAAAACGGGAGGGAAAAATGATTGATGGAGCTTCGCAACTCCACTAGGAAAATTAGGGCGAAGCAGGGTAAACAAAAAAGATGAACCGTTTCCATGGCGGATGGCGCAAATTGAAAAAGTAACCACTAAGCGGTTTGAGGGCGCGGGAAAAAGAGCAGAAAAACCGCCCTAATTTAATTCGCTCACGCCCTCGTCCCGACTCAACCCTCACACTCTCCACGACGCTCGAGCTACCTCCTGACTTTGATAGAGGAAGCAGAACCTAATTAAATAAAACCCACGTCTCTGCGGGTTCCTCCGACGCGGGGGCGAATAAACAAAAATCCCTGCTGTAATAGCGGGAACAAAGGGTGATGGATCGGCAAACAAACGATGAGATGTTCCGAGTTGTGGTCGCGAACAAAAGGGGAAAATTGGAGCACTGCGCAAACAAGGGGTGTCTAACTATTCCCCGGCCAAAGCCTCCCGTGGGTTATGCCCCATCCCATGGTTTGTGCGGGAATTTCGTTGGACAACAGCGAAACTACACTGATTAGGAGCGTTTGCATAATTAGCGCATGCCTGCGCATTAAAATTCCGAATAAATGCAAACGAGCTTTCTGTTCTTCCCTGACCTAATCAACTATGAAACGGTCGGATTGTTCGAATCGCCAGACGCAGCGTTCGAATTTGGGGGGAACTGGAAATATTCCGTGGGACATTTCACTTCCAGATTCAGTTGAAAATACGTCGGTCTCTAGGAAATTGTTTGGACCTAATTTGAAGTTGAAAATGTATATCGTACACCATAAATAATTCTGGAAAGTTGTAAGGGGTTGGGAAAAGTAAGGCGATCGATAACTTTTTTACTCGATTCAAATATTGAGGTATTGGTAGTTGTTGGTTTTATTGCCAAATATATTTCTTCGAGCCAGCTGCTGAGAATGCGAGCTACCCGGCCGTTCGATATGTTGTCTGCATACAAATTTTCCTATATAGGTTGGAGGCACAGCAGGATGGGAGCGGTCGTGATGCAGAGGATCCTGCCAGGCAGCACCAGGATAAGTGCGAGCAGGGACTCCGTTACTTTAGTCGATAATTTGGGGTGTAGGGTTGCAGCTATGAGGAGCGTTTGTCCCGAACAACCCAGGCAGATCAACTCTTTAGTGACCACTTTGCCCTTCAGGGCTTTCATGTTCCAAGGCTCGACCAGCGGAGACGAGATGGTCCTGAGCGTGAGGATGCAAGGCTGCCTGCAGCACGAGGACTGCTTTCAGGTTTGCACCTCCACATTTCACTGATAAGGTCCGATTTACATGCGCTCGGATTTAGGCCCGAGGTTGTGACGAGAAAGTGCAGGGCAGAACCAGAGCGAAGAGAGAATCTGGATCAAGGAAGGTCGCCACGGAGAAGAATGACACTGTCGGTGATTGGGAGTCGTTTCTTGCTTTTCGAGTCGTTCTGCCTCAAGCGGCGAAAATCGAGATTGAGAAAAACGCGCACAATCAGTTTGGGAATCCTCTCTTCATTTTAACAGCCACCAGCTTCTTAGCCTTACTGCTGTTAGTTATATTCGTTGTGATCAAACTGAGGAAAAACGAGAAATTTTAATCTCGAGTACCATAAAATTTCGAATACCCAACAAACACGAACTGCTTATAAAGCGCTGGTGCAGTGCTTTTTTTGGCAATCAATTGATAAAAAAGCGCTTTATTGGTAGTTTGTTTGTCGGGTAGGAATCGTTGACTTTCATAGTCTGTACTAGACGAATAAAACTTTTGTAGGTAATAAAGTTTTAGTAGTCCGCCGTGCGTTTAGAATTCAAAACCGTCCAACCCACTTATCAATTCTCCACACCAATTCCTCATGGCCCAAATGGAACTCGATACGGCCAGAATATCGATCGCTTCGCCTTGGTCCGATGTAATGATCGCAGTAAATTATTTAGCACAATGATGCCACTTGAGGCCGATTTTCCCACCTTCGACCGCGTTAGGCACAAAACGCGGTTTTTGCGCCATC
Organism: Hydrochus callosus; assembly: GCA_033557855.1. Taxonomy (NCBI): domain Eukaryota; kingdom Metazoa; phylum Arthropoda; class Insecta; order Coleoptera; family Hydrochidae; genus Hydrochus; species Hydrochus callosus. The sequence continues at coordinate 12,902 of JAUIMY010000268.1, read as the reverse complement.
GGAAATTAATAGCGCAAATCAGCGCCCATTACAAATCGCCGCATTAGCGGCGTTAAAACGTGTTTTTCGAACTAAAATCCCCATCGATCGGCCAGAAGAGGACAAATAGGTACAAGCTCGTTACATGGAATTGTTTGAGCCGAGCAAACATGGAATCTAATTAGTTTCCAGTTGGGACCTTGGGCATATTTTCCCAGAAGGAAATAGATCAGAGGAAATTGAGTTTACTTTTCCCTCTTCGCCGCGGATCTATTTTTTTCCGTTCGCCAGATCAAAGGGAATCCTCACTTTAATAAACACTATTCCGGGAGGAATCAAACTGGAGTTTCTAATTTGGTTGTTGGCAAAATCGCAGGATGGTTTGGTGGATGCTGCAGGATGCTGCGTTTCAATTATCGACTATGTGCCAAGCACCCTCAGCACCATCGATAATCCCTCGGGATAGTGGGTTTTTGTTACAAAGGGTTTCAGGAGAAGATGTATTGCTTCTTCCCTAAGGCTTTGTGTTTAAGTGGCGTCTAGTCTACTTCGTTTTCCTGCGACCCCAGATTCTAACGGAAGATACCTAAGACGATCTTATTTAAATTTTTCTACTTTTGAAGATACGTAGGGATAACAGCTTGTCTCCAACTCTAGTCCCTTGATTTATTGTCATGCCAATGATTTTCAAACTACAGCGCAAATTTCAGTTGCCCTTACAATTTTAAACTCATTATCGAGCGCTTCGCTAACAATGAATATGGCACGAGCAAGCAGCAATATACGCATAATAAATCGCTTGCAGCGATATCATCCAATCCACAAACAGACTATGATATAACCCGCACAAGTTCTATTACACAATACGGTTTTAACTCAGCGATAAAGGTGTGTGCTTTCAGTTAAGAGTCGCACCGACGTGTAATAAGCACACAATAATAAACAACCAGATAACGTTCCAATTATTCCTGTTCGAAAATAATAAGGTCCCGACAAAAAAAGACGTCGATAACAATTAAATGATAAACCGCAGAACGCTTTTCCCTAAATCTATTGCGATTAAATAACCATTGAATAACTTAGATTAAGATGCAGTAACACAGTAGTGGCGAGTCGTAAACAAGATAGGTCCCTATCGTAAAAGACTCACCAAGAAAATCAATTAAAATAGACGGCCAGCGTAAATTATCGTGCGAATTGTAGCCCAAACACGACCAATTAAAACCGATTTATTTCATCAGCAGCAATAATTAAGCAGTACGTTACTCCGGCGAAAGTTGTAAGAAGGCCTCATTTTTTTCTCTCGCTAAATATACTGTGAATCATTACAGACATTAATTTTATCACCATTTTGCGTTAATTAGCCCCACTTCCTCCTATCATTTTTTCTCTTTGAACCTTGGATGGAATGAAACTTTGGAAACATTTCAATGAGTACCACTATACCATTGAGTTTTATCCTCAAAGGTTTTATGTACATAAAACAACAATATACTCCCCAAAAGGAAATTTCGTTTTATTTTTTAATTGTTTATTTACCGTTTTAATTAATTAATAAAATCTTCGTTTTGAAGACTACAAAAATATAATCGTCCTTTCTAATTACTTTAAAATTCAACGCGTTTCAAATGTTAGGAAAAACAGAACCGTTAAATACGAAAATGAGAAAAAAACAGTACTGTTAAAGAACATACAAATTATTAAAATTATGCAAAACATTTGAAAACTTCGTTTTGAAGAGTATAAAAACAGACTGTTAAAGAACATACACACCTACGAAAATGATCGAAAAAACGGAACTGCCAAAGGACCTAAAGTGTTGAAAAAACATACGCACCTACGAAAATGCAGCGGAAAAAGTCGAAAACCAAACTAGCTCGATCTTCACCTTCAAAACGAAACTTTCCCTCTCGAATATTCAACCGTCCTCCGAGAAAACATTTAAGCGCTATTTAACACAACACGTGATAAGCATTTTGCCCGCACAAACCGGCCGGTGCAAGTGCAATGCGAAAGCGAACGTTATCGCAAAGAAACCAACTTCAAATGAATATTCCCGCCGTGAAAAAGACCCACCGCCCCCGACTTCACGCGACGCGCCCCGAAAACCCCCGGCGACATACGGAAATCTACGACGCACCGAAGTAGACGTACGCTTGCATTTTCGATTTAAGAGCCGAAGCGGAAACGCCCGAGATCACACGAATTAATCCGACGCCGCTTCGGAACCATTCGGCCACGCTGTCAAACGAACGATAACGACAAGCGGCGACGCACGCGACGCCTCCGTCGCTCCTCGCCCCCAGCGTTATTTCCACGGAAAATACCCGTCCATTCAAAACGCGCCTTCCACTTTCCATCGCGTTTCCACCCCAAACGCGCAACACACCGTCCCGATGATCCAGATACGGGAATTCGGACCATCGATTGGAGGAAAGCGAGCGATATTTTCGAGAAGCGCGATTAGCGTCCTAACCGATACGAGTAAATAGCGCGCCCAATATCAGGCGATCATGAACGCCAGGAAGCGGCCGCGCTTGGTTAGAAAAAGACCCAACATGCCATTCGTGCGGGCGTGAGCGGGACAGACCGATTCGACCTTGAGCGGAAGACGACGCGTTGCGGCGGCCTGACTGCATTACGATGCAACACGACAACGTGACAGTTCGAATAAGCGGTATAAATGGTTCAATAAGAACAATTGAAGCCCACTTTTGGGTCAGCATCGTATGAATTGGATTGTCCTGTGGAAATATCGCCGGAATTTTGAAATAGAAACCGCACGTGGAGTGCGAGGCCCCGGACACGCGTGCCACAATCGAATTTGGCGGTGGGTCACGTGCGGGCGATGCGCGATTCCATTGGCGCGGTGGCGCGTTGGCGCGACGAAGAGCACCGAACGGGACGAACGCAATCAAAATGGAGGCGTCAACATTGCTGTGCAATTCGTTCCTGTGCCGTTTGTGCGGCGAGGAAAACAGGAACGGCACTTGCCTCTATGGGACGGCAGAAAATAAAGGGGAATTATTGCAGCTCGTCAACCGCTATTTGCCGGTCAAGGTGAGTGTTTTGTTTGCGACAGTCGGATTACGCTAATATGGGAGGCAACTTGAGCCCGTTTTTCCATTGGCTTTTGTTTGACGGCTTTTTGAGCGGGAAATTGAAATCCTCATACTCCAAATCAAGCCGTTTTATTTTTATTAGCGTACTTTATTTAATCTGTTTTAAATTGCTTTGCGTGGAATTGGATGTCAATGCTTGTCGTTGTCTGTGGTTTGCCGTTGTATGTTTAGCCTAAAAATAGGCGGGGTACCTACTCGTGGGATTTCTGCGTTTATCGGCATTATATGAGTAATTCAATGGAACGTATTTGCGCGAATCATACACAATGGAGTTTATTGAATCAAATGTTTATTTTGCTTCAGAAATCTGCAGAAATTAGTTTATTGAGAAGTGTAATAAAAAACTCCTTTTTTAATTGAAAATCAGTGCATTAAAAGTGTAATAAAATGATTGTATGCTTTACTATTTTTGTGTTTATAGTCCAATCAAATGGTAGTTTGGCGTGGAAAAAAATATAGAAGTTTTTTTCTCTATCATTTTCTATGTTTTTTTGTGGGTGCTGAATCCGAATTTCAACTTTGCCACCTCGTATATGGTGTGCGTTTTGTATCAGGAACTTTTTTCGAAAAGTCCATACTTCTCAAGCTATACGCGAAAAACTAAGAAAATAGCATTTTTTTCGCAGTTTTTCGCTATTTTCTCAAAACGCACAACATTTACGAGGTGGCAAAGTGGAAATTCGGATTCAGCACTTCAAAAAACATAAAGAACGATTGCGAAAAAAACTTCTATATTTTTTCTTGGAATGGCCTATTTTATTCACCAAGTGACTGGACTATTATTGGACAGGATTAATTGCTAATTTATTTTTATAAACACGAATATTAACAAAATATTGCATATTGCCGATTAATGAGTAATTTCATTAATTTTGGTTGCAGTGCACGATAAAATGCTTGCATTTCAATGTGTTAATTTTTGTACCTACTAATACAGGTGATTTTCTTGTAAATATCCGCAAAATCTTAAAGGGCATATTTTTTACGTTGCCATAAATCCGCCTTTCTCCCATTACTAATGTAACTACATGCAACACAAAATTATTCGTGTTAAATTCGCTCAGAAAAAATAATGTTAAAACTGCTGAACAACAAAATACGTCCCAAAAAATTAAATTGCTGTCTAGTTGAAAATGCGATCGTTTATTTCACTTCGGAGTTAATTTCTTACGGGGAGATGAAGAACAGCACATTTTCGTTAGGTTGAAAAAGATGAGAAACTCCCCTCGTCGATATGTCCCGGTTGTAACATCCAGCTCGAGGCGACGAAGCTATTCTTCGACTTGATAATCGAAGGGCAAATGAAACTGAGGAACCTGTACAATGCACAGCAAGAGACGCTGAGGAGGCAGGAGAAGCAACGGACTCAGCTGGAAAACGCCTTGAAGAATGTAAATCCGAATTCAAGCGTCGGGACGTACGAGATTCAGTTAGACGAGAATGGAGAGAAATTTTTAATTCAAAGTGTGTAAGATAGGGGTTGCGTGCGCGGTTCGGATTGATGAGGAGACGGTACTCTTGCAGTTTTCTCCGACGGTCCTCTTTTTCCACCCGACCACGAACTGTCGCTCAAAGCGGAAGGTTTGGAGAAACCGCGGAGGAAGAGGGGGAGGCCACCGAAACCCCCGACGAACGAGAAAGAGGAGACGCAGAAGACGGTCGATGTTGTTGGAGGAAGTGCAGAAAATGCTGAACAAGAGAATGAAGAATTGGAAAGTGACGGGAGGAAGCGGAGGAGGATTAAAGCGCCGAGCCGTTATTCCGAAGTTCTGCAGGTATTGCCTTGGAACTACATGACCGGCAACGGGTAGACTGGACTAATATGGGCGTTTTGCTTATCGTTGAATTAGGGAAAAGAACTGGACAGGATATTCAAAGAAGAGGGAGTCATCAACGACGACTCGTCGTCCGAGAGTGAAAACCGTGGGACAGGCAGGCGAACCACGGACGAGATAATCGGGCACATGCAGGACCAGGACGGCGAGGAAATGGGGCAGCTGATCATTTTGAACAGGAATGTGACCAAAAGTAAAGTGAAACCTCGGAAGGTCCCCTCTGTTAATTTGAAGAAAAAGAAGAAATACTGTTGTGATATATGCGGTAAGGTTTTCGTGAACCAGGGTCGATTGGACGTTCATCGTACGTTCCACAAGGAAATAAAGTACCAGTGTGGGGAGTGCAAATTGGAATTGGATACGAAACTGGCGATCGACGAGCATCAAGCTGAAGCGGGACACGTCGGTTTGACGGTCGTGGAAAATCTGGAAAATTACGTGAGTCCAACGACCACAACCCGACTATCAATAAATATCACAAGCCATTTGGTCAAATGGAAATATATATGATATGTGTAGAATTTTGCGTTGCTAAAGTTGTAATATTTAAAGGGGCAAATTGAATTACCTGCTTTGAGTTCTCCATTGAAAAGCGAAAATTTGGAGTCTGATGATGTGGAGGAAAATAGCAGGGATTTAGCTGAGAAAGAGAAGAAACAAGAAGAGAAAGTGGAGTGCACCATTTGCCAGAAGTTCTTCTCAAGCAAACACAACTACGACGTGCATTTTAGAGCGGTCCATGAGAATCAAAGGCCGTTTGAGTGTGACAAATGCAACAAGACTTTTCCCTATATGAACACTTTGAGGTGCCACATGCTCCAACATACAGATAAATCGTATCCTTGTGAAGTTTGTGATAAGGTGAGTCCATAATTTTCTTGTAGGAGTTTTCGTCGGTTTATCACTTATGGTGTTGTTTGTGAAGGTGTGGGAATTGATGTATCTGTTTTTTAGGTTTTTCACCATCCGAGCAGTTTGGTTTACCACAGAGAAGCGGAGCACAACAACGGGAGGAAGTTTGTGTGTAATAAGTGCAAGAGGACTTTCAAACACAAGCAACTCCTCCTGAGGCACCAGCTGGTGCATTCGGACGTCAGGCCGCACAACTGCAAACTGTGCGATGCCAGTTTCAAGACCAGAGCTAATATGCTCAATCACATGCTCACCCATACCGGGGAGAAGAAGTACGATTGCACGGAGTGCGGGCAATCGTTCGCTCATAAGACTTCTCTGACGCTGCACATCCGTTGGCATAACGGTCAGAAGCCGTACCACTGTGATATTTGTTTGAAGACGTTCTCGCAGAAAGGAAATCTTGCCGAACATAAACGTACACATACAGGTGAGAAATGTTCAAAAACTCTTTCGGGTGCTTCAAGGAATATAATGAAAGTAAAGCAATCATGTCCAATTTCATATTTCATATGATGGAGTGCAAAGAGTGATTAATTTTAGACTCTGAGGATGAAGCAATAATAATGATTATAAATTATAAAATAAATAATAATAATGAAATAATAAATTATAAATAATAATATATATTAAAACTATACCACAATTTTAGTATACGAAAGTAGGTATAATTCTCTTGGTTTTATTTGCAGGTGAGAAACCGTTCATCTGCCCTTTGTGCAGCAGGAAATTCACCACTTCCTCGCAATACAAATTGCACATGAAACGCCACACAGGCGAACGGCCGTGGCGATGCGAGTACTGCAGCAAATGTTTCCTGCATCGGGACACTTGGAAATCGCATACGAGAAGACACAGGAACGAAAGGCCGTATCAGTGCGCTACTTGCCTCAGGGGATTCACGGAACAGTGGGCGCTGCGCAAGCACGAACGCCTCCACACCGGGGAGAAGCCGCACATCTGCGACATCTGTTCGAAGAGCTTCGCCGACTCTTCCAACTTGATGAAGCACAAGAAGAAGCACTTCAACAACAACGGACTGCTCAAGGATGCGAAGGGAGAAATGGAAGCGGCTCCCGAGGAGAACCAAATTTTGTACTTGACTCTGCAAGACGGCAGCGAAACGGACGGTCAACCGCAAACTCTAGTGCAGATTATTGACAACTTAGATCAAGGTTTGGTGGAGGATGAAGGCGCTTCGGTGCAGGAGATAGAGAATACCCTAGACGTGCCAATTTTCTCGGAGATGGCTTCGAAAGAAGAGGAGGTCGCTATAGATCAGTTGCAAATACAGCAAGTGATAGACCAAGAAGGCAATCCGATTTGTTTGACTACCGCGGACGGCCAGTACATCAAGATCGTTACCGCATATTCGGACAACCAGCAGAACATCCACGGACTATTGCCGGATGGTACACTAATTCCTATCAATTTGTCCATGCAAGACGGAAAACCTGTGATAATGGACGAATCGGACGTTCCGTTTAATCCGAAATCGGTCCTGGAGGATTCCGCGATAAAAGAAACTATGATTTCGGACGTCGGCATCGACCAGTTGTTGGAAGCTCCGAACCTGCAATTCCTCGACGACGGGCAGAACGTGTGCTTCGTGACCACTTACAACGTCGACGATAGTATTAATTTCAACCAACAGTACCTGAGTTGAGAACACGACCCAATAGTGAAATTTTTTCCTAGATAGGAACCTTTTGATTTTTGAACTGCATACTTCGGGGATATATTATCTATTTTTATTGTAAAAAGTGTAGCCGTTTAAAACTACGAATATAAGCCGAAACTAGTTTTTCTAGTTTTGTTTAAAATCGTCTAAATATCTTGCGCATATGATTGCTAATATAACAAATATTTATGAGATTTCCTGCGTGCTTTGTATCCTCAAGATGAGCCTCATAGTCTGGTATTACAGCTTGTCTACTCAACACCTCCTAAACTCATTTTAGGAGGTGTTGGTCTACCATGCACATTCACCCGATTGCAATTAATTTACAGGTGGATAGATGACCAATATTGCGCAAAAATACCAACTTATGCAACACATATTACTATTATTATATTTTGATGTGTAGGCAACCAAATTTCTTAGTAACAATTTATGTTGCCTATAGAAATAAAAAGCGACAGTTTGAGTTGCCTATACGTGCGTTTATTTCATCACGCACCATAGGCATTTACATTAACATTAACTTTGGTTAGGGAGGAGCTAGGATGCTGAAGTTTTAGGTGGACGTAGAGCAAGTAATTAGCTAAACTTCTTGAAAGAATCAAACAGATACGATAACACAGAAGGGAAAAATAAAATAATTTAAAAACAGTCTGGTCATGACATTCTTCGATAATTACTTAGTGAAAATACAAAGAGTGAATTTTTAAATTTATTTTGTTTTTCCCTTCTGTGTTATCAAAAATTGAAATAAAACGTTCCTTCCATTTAGAAATTCAAATATAGGCAGCCAAACATACATATATCATCAATTTGGGTTGCCTATACAGCGAATACGGGTGAAAAAGAAACGTGCTAACAGAGTGACACCGGAGAAAAAGGAACGCACCCAATCAGGATCCCTCAAAATGTTTTCTCCAATCAGCATTCCTCAAAATGTTCAAGCATATTCGCTGTGTAGGCAACCCAAATTGATGACGGATGTATGTTTGGCTGCCTATATGTGTATTTCTAAATGGATCGAAAGTTTTATTTCAATTTTTGAAGCTTCTGGACGTCCTACGTCGATTCTGACGATGGATTCGTGATCAGCGGGGTCGATTTAGGGGGGGTACGCCCATTTTCGCAAACTTTCAACTTTTCTCAAAAATCTTCAAAATTTAAAACTCCTCGAAAATAAGCCTACCCCCCCTAAATCGACCCCGCTGATCACGAATCCGTCCTCGAAATCGATGTAGGACGTCCAGGGGCGTCGCGACGCGTGTCCCGATGCCCGTCGCGGCGCCCCTGGACGTCCTACGCCGATTCTGACGCCGAATTCGTGATCAGCGGGGTCGATTTAGGGGGGGTACACCCATTTACGAGAAGTTTTAAATTTTGATCATTTTCGAGAAATTTTCAGCATCCTAGCTCCTCCCTAAACAAAGTTAACAAGGGGTTAAAGTTTTCCCATGTAAATCCCTATGGTGCGTGATAAAATAAACGCACTGTATAATACATTATAGGGTTATTACGTTGGTGGCATTACGACCTAATTTCCACAGAAGGCACTATATGAGAAACGAAGAAATTCGCAGTGCCAGTGCGAATACCAAATAACGCGACCTTGCCTAAAATGGTCAAACAGACGATCGCTAGCAGTAACTTTCCGTTAGGCAATACACCCATATTTGTGGTGTTACGTCATCCTGACTCATGCTCTCGTATCGATATCATTACCGGCCTCGGCCAGTTCCTAACAAACCGAACGTTGGAGGATCAGAAAAGATTCGTCACATTACGTTGGGAATACGTAGGTTTGTGGAGTCGTGACCTAATCGAAATGGCAAAAAAAGTTTCAGCCGTAACCAACGGTTGGTTGAGTTTTGGCCAACAAAATATGACCGTGGGTATTATTCAGATACACCATCCATAAACGTGTTTCCCCCATTAAAATTCCTACGGTGAACAGCGGAAATGCTGACGCGACGTACATATAATGCGAGTAGGTACGGTCAGACTGCGCTTAATTAATTTTTATCCTTGCTGGTTTTACGGCAAACCGGCCGTTATCCGCCTCAATAAATCGAATATCTCCTGATTACGCCTATCTTTTGTTTCATTCATCAGATAATGTTTTGAAAAATGGATATTTTGTCGCGATTTGAGAATTCGTCATGTTCTATAAAAGACGAGTGGTTGCATCCTTTACGATGACAATCGATCAATCTGCTCTGCTCGATAAAGTTTATCGGACGATTTTCCGATTAAAGCAAACTAGCTCACGGTCTGCGTAAGTCATCGAGCCCTGAGGCGTGATAAAGGATAAAATTGCGAACTCTAGAAAAAACAAGAAAAGCTGACCTGCCTCGCAACCTTATTGTCAACGCGCTGATAAGGCACTTTATTGCTTATTTTTGCGACAGTGTTTTGCCTCGATGGCGCGTCGTTATAAATACGTTGCGATTTTTGATTCCAAGCCATACGTTGCGATTTTCGATTCGAAGCGTTTTATTATAAGGAAGTGTTTTTTTTTCTGATCAAAGCGGACGAACGGCGGTGAAAACTGATAAGCCTTCATCAGTTTCCTGGTCATACATTGATTACATCACTTCACCATTATAACTCCCGAAAGAGGAAAATGTACTGTCCGAGGCGAATGCCAGAGTTTACATAAGGCAGATACGTTATCTGCGATAAACGCCAGAGTATCCAGTTTTATTGAGTTGTCGATGTGCGGCTAATAGCCTAATGGAAATGTGCACACTCCGATGCACAGGAATGCTCGTCAAACCGTTGGAGTGGTGAAAAAGAAATAAGAAGCATGTCAACGCACGCACACGCAACGTTAATTGTCCATTGTAAAGTAACATATGCGGGTGGGTAATAATTAAATACTACTATGTCCGAGGCGTCCATTCTTTCGCCTTCCCCCCCATGGGACATTAATCAGGAAAACCTAACGAACCCTTTTGAAGAAAACTACGACTTAACCGATCGTCTTCCGACAAAAGCATTAACGTTAAAAAAATCTTTTCAATTTTTTAATAGAAATTAATCCAACGCTAAACGGCAATAAATATGATTCAACGAGTAAAAAGTATGATAAAGAATGCAACGCAAATGTAGTAACGGAGTCACGAAACGAATTCACCCATAAAGGTGAGCAAAACCGGCCCTAAAACGCGCGCCCTATCGATTTTCTCCCCCTGACCTACATATAAGACTACACTTGCAAAAAGGGCCCGGCCCTTATACGGAACCAAACGCGAAAATCTTTTTCCCCTAGAATTTACGTGTCACCCGCAGGCGATAAATGCACACTCTCGGCCGCAGACCACCTGCTGCACTCCTCCACTTTTTCCCAACGTAATTTTCCTCATTTCAAACTGGCGACCATTGCAAAGAAAATTTTCTACATAAAAATTGTCATTTACGTACCTTCCTCTGGGCTTCGGCGGCGAATCCGCTCTTCGTAGCCCTGTTCGTTGCCATGTTTCACGTAAAGGTAGAGTGTAAATCCTGCACTTTTACTATCGTCCGACCACAGTATATTCCGCCGGCAGACTCAGACTAGTGGACAGACCGCGTTCCACGATCGAGCATTCAAGTTCACTACACCAGCAGTCCCCACTCCTTCGTGGGGCAGACGGTGGAAAAAAAGAGGCATCGGAGGATCATTCCGCAGACCACTTGAACCGGTGGATCATTCACGGAAATACCATTCCCTTGACTCCCGTGTGAAACACGGCCTCAACCCAGCCTAGACAATAATATACCAATTGTAATCGACCGAGTTGATAAAACGTACGAAAACTCGGGCCTTCGACCCTCGTGACATTCTTTGCCAACTCTAGAGCGCACCTTTACGGAAAACATTGTGCGTCTGAAAAAGTTTCCTAAGAAATTCTTTTTGCACCTCCTCAAAAATAGCAACCACTAAACAAGTGCCATTTACTTCGAGCTAGCTTTTAAATGTAGTTCTAGCTCTTAGATGTGGTGCTAGCTTTTAGATGTGGTGCTACCTTTTAAATGTGGTGCTAACTTTTGAATGTGGTGCTAACTTTTGAATGTGGTGCTAACTTTCAGATGTGGCGCTCGCTATTTCTGAAATGCAGTGCGAGAAAAATTTCAAAAAGTGGAAATAAGTACCCACTTACAAGAAACCCTCACCTTTCCGTTCCTAATTGGAAAGATCCACACTCCTGAATCGGAGAGTCGACCTACTTCTCCCTGCATATCAACATACATACACTTTCTCCGCGCACATGTGTTCAACGAGCGCCCTGACACGATTACGTCCCATCTGCGGTTGACAATAAAGTTCAACCGGCTTAGTCAATGTTCTTTCTTCGAATGGAAAATCGCGAAAAACCGAGGGATTTTGAACGATCGACCGCAGTGACCGAAATGGAAAAATGAGTTGTGTTTGTACACGATTAACGCTCGGGCCTTCGGCCCTCGCCGTCAGCTCGGACCTACGGCCCTCGTTTTCATCCTGACGAGAAGTAATATCATTCGTTGTCTCTATACACGATTGACACTCGGGCCTTCGGCCCTCGCCGTATACTCGGGCCTACGGCCCTCGTAATCTACTCTACCGACTTATATCAGTTGTAACACGCATTAAGACACGGGCCTTCGGCCCTCGTAATCTACTCTATCAACCTACAGTATCGGTCATGGAATTTCGGACGCAAGCCATACTTCAGCAAAACGACAAATATAACGTCTCATTTTCATCAACATCTCTCAGCCCTTAGCGTCCACTGCTGCATAGCATAATTTGGGACGGACGGAGTAATGCATTTTTGCCTATGGAAAATGTCACGCGGACCGCACCGAGAACTCGCTCTCGGAAAATCCCCTATACCGACCCGTGCGAGTAGTACACGCGCCGCGCCGTCGTTTAGCAGGCGCAGTGAGTACGCACGGGATGAGTGGACGCTCGAGCACAGAGTATTTATTCTGTGGCTCGAGTCTTATATAAGAAATCCCAATAGGACTCGCGCCTCGATTAATCGCGTGCGCACTCACTGCGCCTGCTAAACGACGGCGCGGCGCGTGTACTACTCGCACGGGTCTGTAGCGCGGATTTTCCGAGAGCGAGTTCTCGGTGCGGTCCGCGTGACAATTTCCACAGGCAAAAATGCATTACTCCGTCCGTTTAACAACCGATATAACATGGTAAAGTAAAGATTTCCTACGTAAATCCCTATGTATGTCCAATGATAAATGAAACGCACTGCAGTTTCTCGTCTGTCACAGAGTCCCTCGCCAACAAACGTTAAGAAACTTAGAGAAGATATAGTACCTGGAGTGGGAACGCCGTATCTCGTTAATGTAAGCTTCGCGAGCCAAGATACAAGCTGACACAGAGCCGAAAGTCGCGCA